>JBCAUG010730577.1:0-12017 GCA_038406175.1 Haplosyllis leylae | reverse complement strand
AGCTACACTGCCTAAATAAGACATACATTTCAGAAGACTTTGATATTTGTGGATAATAGGCATGAAAATCAGTGATTTCACTGATTTATGTTGGGGCAGAATTTATGGATTTCCTCGCAAATGGCAGAATTCATTGAACTTCCTGCAGGGTGGTGATGAATAAATGTAGAAATGCAATATAATGGAACATAAAGTGTATTTTTGTTCATTGTGCCGTTTTCATATTGAGAGAAAATCTCTCATTCATGACTAAAACAAGAGCTTTGAAACTGTTTTAGTTTTGTAGGAGGAAAATTGACCGTGTAAATATTTTGCTCATCCTCTTGTGTTCTGATTGTTAAATTTATATTGTCTAATAAATGGAAACAATAGAAAAACAACACATCAAAAGAAAGATCATCAATGATGGTGGAATATGAATGGGAGTGATGAAATATTATTTAGGATAAAAATTAGAAAACAAAAGGATGAGTGAAATTATTAACACTTTCAATTTTCCTTCCAATTATTCACAAGCGAAACAAATATCATCTCGCGTCTCTGTTTCTGCCATTGTCCACAACCAATTGTAAAAAAAGCAATCAAATATTGTAGACGAACATTGAACCGTGTGAACATATGAAAATCTTTTGTTGAGATTTAATGGTTTTGGAAGGCTGAATATCGTAGTCATGCATGTTTGATAATAAAGTTTATTTGGATGCATTACAAATTATTCTGCAAATATAAATATTGTATATTGATGTAAGGCCTCTGAGGAGCAAACAAAATATGTCATCTCCAGTACATCAAGTTCAGCCCTTGACCAGCAACTTAATGCCACTGCATCAGTGCATGACTTTTCTGTGTTTGGAGACTAGTCTGCCAATGCAGAGGAGTCATTGACACCTTGTTTCAGCCAAAATCTGGTGTCTAGAAATAGCACTGCTACTGCCATTTCTATGTATCTTGCATGGTTAGTTTGCAATCATGGAGGGCCTTGTGACATGGTTGCACACCCACAAAAAGATGATCGAGACATGTTGAGATCACATGTGGTCTTCACCACATGCAACTGGAGGATCCCCAATCCTCTCCCAGGGGTGACCATCCATGTGATCATTTGCTGATCAGCTCTGATAGGTTCCTGTTGACATATGGGTCTGCAAGGCCACCATCACCTGCAAGAACCCAAAGAACCTAACAGCACCAACCATCCAAACATCAATCAGCTCTGGCAGGGACTGCAACCTCTTCAAAAGCAGTCTCTGACAGTACCAACCCACATTGGATGATGCACCATGTAAGGCCTCTGAGGAGCAAACAAAAGATGTCATATCCAGTGCATCAAGTTCAGCCCATTGACCAGCAACTTAATGCCACTGCATCAGTGCATGACCTTTCTGTGTTTGGAGACTAGTCTGCCAATGCAGAGGAGCCATTGACACCTTATGTTTCAGCCTTTCAGCCCAAATCTGGTATCTAGAATTATCACTCCCGCTGCCATTTCTATGCATCTCGCATCGTGAGTTCACAACCACGGAGGGCCTTGTGATGTGGTTACATCGATGGCAGGCATTTATGAAGATTTCAATTAATTAAGCACTTTGGTTCATTAAACTTTGAGGTCATGACACAAGAAAAACGTTTGTGAAGGCTTTCCTAAAATTTACCCAAACTATACTAGTTGAATTTCGTTCGATCAAGTGTTGAAATTCCTTTAGTCTCTAATCAGTATTGTTATCTATGGTAATTAAATGTCTGTAAACCATTTCCAGACTACGAATAGATCACATGATAGATCTAAATAAACTTTTTTTGATGTGACAGATATGTCACGTAAATTGGTCAAACTTCTTACATATGTTGGCGAATAGATGACATCTCAAGTGCTATTTGCACAGAACTTGACAAAAGATAAATAGGTTCAGATTAGGTCACAATAGTACTTACAAATAGGACCAGATTTACATTTATTAGTATCAGTAAATGGTTAATTTTGATTTAACAGATATTATGTGTCCTGCATGCATCAAAATGAATATTGTACCATTTGTATCAGTGATCGTATTTGTACTAACAGTGGAAAGAGGAATCAGCTTGACACCGGACCTTGTACAGGAGATTCTTGATCATCCTCCAGGTATGTCTATCATGTCTAAGAATAGCGGTTAGTTTCTTACACACAACGTTACCACCTACATGTATACACTGACGTGTAATGGTACATTAAAGTTGTTTGTTTAGAATTTGAAACTGTACGATAGAGATTCGCGTACTTTCAAAAGCATCAAATAGTTATCAGTTAAACATGTTTTAGAGGCTACGTGTCATAATGAGTGATTTTTAATAAATGTTTATTGATACGTTTTGAGGATATAATTAACGATTTATTATTTTTTCTTCAAATCGTCAATAAAAAAGGGGTCTGGTCGTTATTGAGAATGAAATTAAAGACTAGATTACATCACATTAATGAATTTTATATTTGGACTCATTTGAAAATATAGCTATCTCCAGTTTAGTTTGGCTGATCAAAGGCAGTACTCAACTGATGATCAACAAATAGGATTCTTCATAGGCCACCATTGTAAAAGCATGTCAGAACTTTCTGATGTTCAAAACGGGAAACCTTATTGTTTGAATTACGTTGTAGAGCCTAAATGGTTTCTGTCATCCAGTGGTGCCGACACAACAACTTGTGGCCGCACGTTTCTCACAGCATGCAGAACCCTTGACTGGTTGAGCTCACTGCTGAGTGTGGGAGACATGAACCTAACAATGGTGGTGAGCATCGACAGCAACATCATCATATCTAAAGTAAGTAGGAAAATGTTTGTGCTTGCCTTCGAAAATGCTTGATTATTCAAATGTTAAATTAAGTTGTTATTTCCTGCCATCACTGTTAACTAAAATTGAGAGGTGTTGCACCTCTAGGTCTACCGCCACTACATAAAGACATTCACATAGATCTATGAAAGATAGTTGTGACGTTGAGGCATTGCCACAAGTCAACTAAGTGTGGGTTTTACATTGATATTTTACGAATTAATCTAATTCAGCTAATTAAACAGAAAACAAATTTTAAAAAATCGAAATATCTGCGGAATTGTATTTACTTTACGGGCACTTGTTAGTGGAAATAGGTGGTATTTCTCATCGCTTACTGGTTCCAGTTGAACCCAGCTGGATCATGCTAATTAACAATATATTAAAAACATTTATGATTAAACTGTTACTTTCAGGTCAACTGGCGTGTTAGTTCGTCTGATATGTTAATGGTTTTATTAAAGTACAGTTCCTTGGAGAAGGACATTAGTGTTGTGTTTGAAAATGTGCACAATGTGGAGTCATCATGGATACTGCATAACCTTCATGTTATCATGGTCAATTGTAACTTGATAAACTCAAGATTTTATTTGGCTAAAAGCTCAACACCAGAAATTAGAATCATTGAAATTGAAAATAGCACAATTTTTCAATTTATAGTAATAAGTGAATGTCAGATTAATATTCGAAACAGCAAAATACGCAACCTTGAAGCAGAAAATTCGAAGCTCCTGTTATATGGATTGTCATCTGTAACAAAAAGCATCGTGAAGCTGAAAAGATGTATGGTTGAGATGAATACGTCTTTAAGTTTAGTAGAGATGGATGCAAGAGATTCAAAAATGAATTTAAAAGAGATACATTTTTTACCGAAAAGCATTCTGAGACTCCATAGATGTACTTTGGACATTCAAGCATCCAACAGTTCAGCTGAGATTGAAGCCGTAGATTCGAAACTTCTTTTGAAAGAAATAACATTATTACTAGACAGCATCCTCAGGCTTAAACGATGTACTTTGCAGAGTCAGGCATCTAATATTTCTAAAGAGATTGAAGCAACAGATTCAATTCTACTTTTGACAGGAAACACATTTTTATCTGAAAGCATTCTGAAAGCCAACAATAGCATCTTAAAAATCAGTGAATCTGATATTTTAGGTGGCATAAAGGGAAATAATTCAGATCTGCTGTTTAGAAAAACAATAATTTCTCCACAAAGTATTTTGCACATGAACACCTGCAGGATGGATGTTAAGGAGTCCATAATTCAAGGAGAGAGTCACTTTGTTCAGAGTTATCTTTTTGCAAATAGCACTATGTTTAAGAGATGCATGAACTCTCAACTAGTTGTTAATACTACGTTTAAAAGCAACCCTTTGATTTGGGCAGAAACATCAAATATTACACTTCAGAATTCAGCCATCCATAATGTACAAATAATTGCCACAGGTTCAGAGTCTGGGAACTTTCTGAATACAGAAAACTCCAGCTTCCGTTTTAACAATATCTTCATGCCCAGTAGTAAGTGTGCCCTGTGTTTAAGTGGTGTTGAGAAGATTGCTACCCACCGTTCAATTTTTGTTGTGGAAGAAACTTTTGAATGTGACACACTATTTAATATTTCTGGCGCATCATATATTAGTGTGGATGACTCTGTGTTTAAAACTGAAGAAGCAATACATTTTTATATTACTGATGAACAAAGTAATTTTTCAGTAAACAGGAGCATGTTTACGAAAGGGCAACACTTAACACTTTTCTCAAACCAAGATTACTTCAGGGAAGAAGCTCAACATATGGGAATTATAGTAATATGTTCAAACAGTGCTCAGGACGATGAGACAACCAAAAATAAACAAATGGGCGAAGACACTTTTGTTTTTATCATCAATGTTTTGACCATTATCCTTGGTATTTTGATCATAATCTTTGGTCTTTCATTATTCATTTGTACTCTCATGCTACATTGCATTAAACTTCGTAGAGGATATTTAAAAAAACTGGAAGACAGTAGTGTACAATCTTTCACGAAAGTCATCTGTGGCAATACCACTGAGGACCCCCACTCTTACGGCAAATTATTGATAACAAACAGGAAAAAAAGATATGTTGATGATAATGATACTGATGACAAGACTCTGGTACGTCATACGAAGAATCTTGACATGCTCCTGTATAACAGGTAAGCTACGATTCAGAAAAAAAGTTAATGATAGTGGTTATCAGTTCACCAAATATTTTTCGGAGCGAATGATAATGATCAGCCGGCAATAAAAATTTAATCTCTAAACAACCAAACAAAGAAAAGGAAAATAATAGTATTAAACGTAATCTTGCTCATTTTTGATTTTATTCACGATGACTTAAATACATGAAAAATTATCGTAATTTGAGAATCATTGACAGTTAAGATTAGCATCTGTAAAATATCAAGGTATTTGTCTGTATTTGCAGGACAAAGCATACAAAAGAAGTGAAAATTTGACAGCCTCGTAAGTATTAAAAGATTTAATCTGGTTAAAATTTAGATTACTCTGACAAAACTGCAGAAAGTCTTGATCAAATAACACATCCCTTTTCCTAAATTTTTGGAGGACACCGGTCCTGTTCGCGGGGTTACTGATACACGTGCTTTGGACTTCTGGCGATGTATGCTCTGGGTTCAACGCCATTATGTATCACTCAGTTGCATGCTTTCTTGCCTGTGTGCAATACATTCCTCAGATTCACCTCTGGTGCAACACCTGCTGAATGTGTTCAGCATGGCAGCAGTACAACGTTCTTGTTCATTTTGCCACTTGTGTGGTTTAAGTACAAGGTCTTTATAATCAGATACATTTTGAAACTTATGGTAATATAAATTGATTAAATAGACTTTATTGACGTTGTCCTGCATTTATTTTGTCGCACATAAAATAGTGAAAAAGTTGGAAAAAGGCCATTTTGTCAAATGATCCTAATGATTTGCATGCGTTGCACGTCAAAATTGCAATTTAATATATTCACAATGGTGTTTTTTGTATTTTGGTTTTGAAATTTAATTGGTTGAATTAAACAAATGCTTTGTCAATAGTGGTACCTACTGCGTGTGACTGTGTGATATTCAACTAGATCTATCATTGGATAGTGCAAAGTTTTTTTACTTGTCTATGAACTATGCATAGTACAAATGAATTTATCCAGAATAGGAATTTATGATTAACTTTGATTGACTCAAGGGAATTTATTTTGATTATTTCGAAAGTTATCATGTCTACCTAAATTTTAAAATGATTAAATCCATTACAGGTTTCAGAATAAACAGGGATTGTTTACAATCCAGTTCAACTTGGCAGCCTGACGATTCTGATGTAGACAGAATAAGCTCGGAGTCTATTCATGTTCACAATGTTACTCCGTATACGACTGATAATGATGTTATTCACTCGACAGGTATTCCATTTTTCTCCTTTTGACGTTTACGCATTAAAGCTCTGGACAGCAGATAACGTGAAAGGATTGGCGCCCATCGTTCCTGAACCTATTTTTACTTGAAATAAGGGTTAAAATATGTACAATTTAGACTGTAATTCCAGTCTTTGATGCAAATGTTACACATTCATTTGCATCATAGAATCCCAAAAGTGAAGAAAACACAATAACGGTAAAATAGAAAATTGTTTGAATAACTTGAATCGAGATCGCTTCTTTTCCTCTCATTTCTTTTCAAAGATTCGATTTCTGATGCCTGCAGACATTCAGGTTCCGTATCCACATTGGCCAGCATGTGTAAAGGTAAGGCTAATGTTTGTTTCTCTTGTATATTAAATTAAAACACAAACTACATTTGGCATTTCTTTACAAAAATTACATTATTGATGATGGGCAGCAAATTTGAGAACTTGAAAAAATTCTGCCATTCAGGACATTTTCCGAAAGGTCGTAATTCTATGGAAACGATGTACAGCTCAGCCACGTTCCACAAGGGATATAAGCAGTTCACAGGTGTCCGTGTCCAGGGACAGAGTGCCATGCTGCAGGGTCATGGTTCTGATGTGCAGCTGCACATACCGAAAGGATTCCATGGATTTATTTCTGGTCATGCCCACACAGATCCCTCCCGTTTCCTGGACCATATTCCAGAATCTGAATGTCTGGTGTCTCCAATAGCAGAATACAACTGTTCCTTTGCACATAACTGTCAAATGGGTTTGTTTAAAATCAAAATCCCTCACTGCGCGAAAGACCAGAAGCATATCCGGGTTCGTCGCGGAGATATCTACATTGGTGTGCCCTTCTCTGACCACTATTATTATGCCACAGATGAGCAGTTCATAACCATTCTAACATCCCAATTCAGTCAGTTCATGTGTACTGTTGACGGATGCCAAGAAAATTGTTATGGAAATCCAAAAGCCTTTATCTTTGGCCGCATCACCCCTCTGAGATACCCTCCCATCAAATCAGCCCTCAGGATCTACATGTGCAGCCCTCTTTATGATATTCTGGACTTTGAACAGGTATTTTGATTTCAAAATTTGTATTTGATTCTTTTAATATTTCTTGTTTAATTTAGTAGTATAATAAATTCCAACTTGATTTACTTCAGCGTTTAATTCAAGAAGAACAGAAAGAAAAACGAACATTTTTACAAAAACGAAATGTTAAGTGGGATCCTCGTGATGTGACACGTGTGAATTTCCTGTACATCGGTGTTCAGACACCAGACTGGGACCCACGACACCCGATCCTAGATGGTCAATGGTTTCCACAAACAAGAAGGCTCATACAGGTTATTTTCCTCATTCAAGTCTACCATGAGATATCTGCCATTGTAATTGAAAGTAAAAATAAATGGCACTCAATTATCATATGATTTCATAAGCGTGATCATGTACTGCATCCACTGTGGTCTTTGAGAAAAAGTTTCAATTTTCAATTTGAAATTGATCAATTGCAGAAGAGAAATTTCTCGGAACTGACAGATATGATGTTCTGTCAGAGACATGCTTGTCGATCTGAGCCAGCCGAGGTGGCACACTTTGACTTTGAGCTCATGGACTTATGCGCAGGGGCCTCACCTGATGCAGTTTTCTTTTCCGGTATTATTGAGATGTGTGTCATCAGCGGAAAAAGTATACTGCTGACTCACTTTGACATGTATCCGGTACATCTTCTTTCTGTTTTCCAAAAATATTTGAAGCTAATTAGCATAATCATAGGTTAGATTCAAATCAAGATTCTGACTACATTGCTATTTTTCTTTTTCATTTCTGGTTTCTTTGGATAACATGTAAAACTCTAAAATGTGCAGTCAGTAGACAATATATCTTCAACTTAAAAATGACAATGTTTTGGACATACTTATTTCTGTTATTTGATGATGATGTTATTTTAAATCTAAATCTTTGGTAATTAATCCCTGCTTCCTATAGGAGGAGCTTGAGATGAAAACAACAAGCGAGGATCATAAGATACTACGAAGCATCACAAGAGAAGCCATCACAAGTGACCTGGAACTGATTGACTTTGGACTCCAGTTGGACCTTCCACCCTCCATGGTGAAACAGAAACTACACGACCATCACAGAAGTATAGAGACAGCTTCATACATGGTGGCCTCAGATTGGTGGCATTCCTCGGATACCTCTAGGGAGGAAAAGTATGGGGTGTTGCGAGATGCTGTACAATCTATCGGTAAGAAATGTACAGCTCAAAGGCTTGACAATGCTATCCTAGAAAACAACACAGGAGGTCCTAGGAATTCAACTCGTGTCTTAGGCAGAATTTCCACCTCACAGGGGGGCCGGCAACATCCTTTGACAAATTCAGCCTCAAATGAGATAGATAATAGCAATGCAGCCGTCAATAGTCATGCAGGTATTCCAAACCTGGATGGCAATAGATGTAATTTAGCTATCTGTGATGCTAACCAAGACGGTCACCTGGAAGAAATTGTAGGTAATTTGAACATCATAGAGATTACAGACGAAGAACAGGATAATCAAGAACAGCTTAGGGAGAGTAATAGTTGTGAAATACAATACAGTTTTCCTCCATCTGTTCAAAATGAAACTGAAGACATGTTTGAGGGGCCACCCACTTCAATCAGTTCCCATAAGCCGGAAGTAATAGGTGGACCAAATGATCTCAGTCAGTTCGATTCTTTGGTCAAAGATAAGGTGCAGTTTGTCACCAGTTTGAATGACTGGAATGAGACAGATATGAAAGTTCATATTTCCCAATCAAACAGTTCTGTTAGTGACACGTCGACAAAAGCTGGTGCAAAGTGTAATGTGAAAGAGCTTGGTACTTGTCAAGGGCCAGATTGTCTTGCACTACGATCCGAAAACATTTCGGACAATGCAGCAAGTCCCAAAGATTTAGATGTTTTTGATCAAATTGAAAAGGAAAATAACATACCAGCTAGGTTATCAAAATTGAGTAGGGAAAATAGTGTAGGTGACTCTGCAGAAGAACCATTTATGGATCTTGGAAACAGGTTTCTCGTGAAAAACGATGTTTGGCTCGATGTTTTTGAACATCAAAATACTGAGTCTACGGATATGATGTTGAAGAACGGCACAGAAAGCTCAAAAAGGGAAAATTATAAGAAAAGAAGACTGAAAACAAGGAATGGAGGGAATTTTGAACGACTGGAGTCAGCTGATGAAAACAAGTGTTTTAATGAGGGTAACTCCCCGCAGTCCTCATTGTTAGGCAACTCAAGGTCACCGCCCGATGCAATTAACCTCGACGACTCTGAAGTTGTCTATGACTTGCTGCCTGAAGTACATATTGCAAATGTCCTCTGTGACAAGATAACGTGCCAAAAGCCATCCAAAAATGTGACATTTCATGGTCAACTGAATGATCAGGCCTTTGCAGTGAATGGTCAGCAAGGTGTAGTGAACGGTCAGCCAGGTATAGCGAACGGTCAGCCAGGTTCAATGAATGGTCAGCTAGGTGTAGTGAATGGTCAACCAGGTGTACTGAATGGTCAGCCAGGTGTAGTGAATGGTCAGCCAGGTGTAGTAAATGGTCAGCCAGGTGTAGTGAATGGTCAGCCAGGTTCAATGAATGGTCAGCTAGGTGTAGTGAATGGTCAACCAGGTGTAGTGAATGGTCAGATAAGTGTAGAGAATGGTCATAAAGGTGTAATGAATGACCGAAAAGGAGTAGTTAATGGTGGGACAGAGGTAGTGAATGACCAGGCAGGTGCAGTGAAGGGTAAAAAAGCTGTTCAGCCAGATGTAGTAAATGGTCAGCGACAGCGACATGCTGCAAATGTTCGCACTAATGTGAATGCGAAAATGATTGAAGAAAGCAAAGGCGAGAACAAAAGTAGGTCCAGCGGTTTTCTTTACAGAATGTTCAGGGTCTTTCGTAGAAAGAGATTCGTCGCAGAGAACAAAGCAGATGCTGAATGCTGAATTAACAGTCTCATTCTCTGCCATCGAGATCACGAATTTCTGAAGGCTCCAGTCATTTTGTTACAAAATTCGTACTTCTTATAATGATTTTTTTTACATTTTTATCGTTTTAAAATAGGTTTTTTGCATAGATTTTGGTCACACGTCTTCCTAGAAACCCTTTCTTGACAAACAAAGAGCTTAGTAAGTAAGCTTTCAACAACTTCCGCGACATCCAGCTGCCAAAGTTTATCCAACAAACTCTTATACCGTGTTATATTGTGTGCTGTATGGTTGTTATTACATCGTTTTCAATTTACTTATTGTCATTTCTGCGTTTTATTTTATGTAATATATGCTACGGATTATGGTTCGTTATTATTGCCGTGGAACATAACAATTGAACGTTTACTATGTTGTTTTTCTCGGAAGGACATTCTAGTTTTTCACGATAGGCATTTCTGACAGATCTGTCAGATCTTTAAGTTTATTTCCACTCCTTGCCGTTGTTTGTGTTAATTATTTGACAGTGTATCCACAATCTAGCAAGTACTGGAAATATTAAATAATCCTTACATTTAAATTCTAATTTGTAATTATTCTTAAAAGTTGCCTTTTATTTCTGTCAGATCTGACAGATTTGTCTATCGTGAAAAACCCGATTGTTCTCTTTCGCAGTCTCTGATTGACTACATTGTATTGCAGGATTAGTGCAGAATGCAGTTATTATAACCAGTGGAAAACTGGACAGAGGCAACAAAACCTGGACATTCGAAGCTGAAAATAGAACCAAGTTCCGTGCGACATTACTGAACGGGAACATGGTCAACGGAACCGGAAAGCAACCGACCATGGGTGATTTCACCTTCACCGCAATAGCAGTTGAATGAAATATGGATTCGGAACGTTTGACTTTATATCACTGTGTTATTTTTATAAGCTTCTGGTCCATTAACATGAAATTTGAATGCTTATTGTCTAAATTGTTCGCAGTGGCGGATCCAGGATTTCCCAGAGGATGGGGCGCTAATCATAAAGGCGGGGGCGCCAACCTATTATTTTGCCCAATTCTCCCCAAAAACTGTATAAAAATGAAAAATGCGTCCCTGCCCCCCTTGGATACGCCAATGGTTTATTCTCGTTCACTGATATCTTTCATCTTTGATATTTGTCATCCATCTTAAATACCCATGAACACGTTAAAGAATTGGAGTTCAATTGCTGATTCACAGCATTGCCTCATTAATTTCAATTAAAGTTTTCCCTCAAATTACTTTACGTGATCAAAGAGCTAAATTAGTGAATATGCGGAACCACCAAATGTTCCTGTAAACAAAGTCTTAGTTCCAATTGTTCACGATAAGATCAAATTTAAATTTAAAGCATAATTTTATATCCAGAGGTTTAAAAAAGTTTCTGTGGAGGCAACTCCCAGTGGAGGCAACATTAGTTTTTACTGAAACTTTGTAACTCCTGGATGTAAATTCAGGCTTAAAAATCTTGAAAATCTTAATTCAGACTGTTCAGGATGACGATGAAGGTTTTTACAATCAAAGAAAATAGGCAATATTCGAGTTTTTCCTAAATAATACAAGTCTGCCATTTCTGGCATTATTGTACAAAATTTGCATCGAGGGTTTCATATTCAGCAAAAAATAAGTGGCCTCCAGTGCGATTCGAACTCACAACACCAACCATCTATGGATTAGAATTCTAATGCCTTACACATTCAGCCATAGAAACTTGTGTTGAACAGATGTATTGAATCTTGAAATGATTCCAAGTCCCAAAAGTGAAGTGGAGCATGACACAAAGTTA
>JBCAUG010730566.1:0-12020 GCA_038406175.1 Haplosyllis leylae | reverse complement strand
CTCCTTTCCCCAACGCAGCCCCCCCCCCCCCCCCCGTCGTGGTAAGGGAACGTGGAAGGCTTTCTTGTTCTTTTGTAAATTGAGTACTTATTGTCATCCAATCTCTCGACACCATTCTTTGTGCCGGAGCAAATTTCCTGAGGAGGATTGCATATGAAATGTGAAATAATTCACGAGAATGCAGATGTAAATTGCCCAATAGCCCAGCTGCGATGCATAACGTGCATTATGCATGTACCATGTGTGCGTGTGCTGTCACCTCCGTTCAAACATTATATTGTGTTGATGATGTATGTTTTTGCTTCGCTCTTGGTTTCCTGAAGAATTGGAACACGCACGAGGCATGCAAAAGGTTTTCCGGTGCATCCGACTTCTGCTTGTTCTATTGTTTCGTGGCCCTTTGTTTTCCTACCTCTCTTCCTGCCCAGACCCAAGCCAAATGTTTTTGTAATGTTTTCAAACTGAACAATGAATGTAGACTAACTGACTGAAGGACTGACTCCCTGCCGTACTGTGTGCCAAGTGGACTGACTGCACCAGGTCTTAAATCCAGAATGAGCTTGAGAACCTGGAAAACACTTGGAGAATATTGGATAATACATCTATTAAATATTTGAAATTTTCCCTTGTGGCAAATTACACCTCGAAAATTCTCACTCTCATTCTTAATGAACGTCTTTCCTGAGAATATATGTTCCTTTTATATCTGAAGGGTGTCAGGACCCCCAGAGGGGTAGGAAAGTTCAATTTAAAATACACTCACTAATCCCGAACCGCCGTGGCACAGAAATGCGAACTCCCCTTGTCAAAAATGTTGGCGCCAGCCCCCCACCCCCTCCCCCCGAACTCTAAAAGTCTCATCATCACAGGAAACTTTGATCTATTTGGGAGTGATAATTACCATCCATTATGACTATGTGTTTATAATGGGAAGGGGTCGTTCAAACGATTAGCATCTACCCGTCACTGATGGTCAGGATTAACTATTTAAGTGGAGAAAGTATTTAATAACAGGTAAAGGGGTTTGGTGACTATTAAAATAATTTAGGTCGAAAAACAACTTGACTATTTAAGAATCTACTTTGAGGATTACTTCAGTACTAAGGACACAGCTCAGCTGAACACGTAAGGACATTTTACCTTATATTTTAAACTTCTTCGTGACCCTATTTGTCCTGCACACACATGCAAAACCGTCACCTCGAATATGTTGTGGTAAAAACCGAAGATACACCTTGCTTCGAGAGGGTTATATACCCACGTTCTGTCCATTACCACACGTTGTTTTGAACCCTTCGTAATGACCCAAATCCCGGTGTTTATTGCTCTAAAAATACCCTTGCTTGCTTGCGAAATTATCCTCCATAAATCTGTTAAATTGCGGTCACCGGCAGAAGATCTCGTGGTGCTACGTTTTGATTGACAGGTGCCAAAGAAAAACCGCAACAACTTAATTAATTATATAACATTAATTAACTTTTTATCTACTCATTCTCGCTAATTTTTGGCGGACCGTTCTCTTTTCTCTCACTCAGTTTTATTCGTGTACAATTAAACTTGAACGGCTCCGGAAACAACATTTCTCTCTCACCATTTCGCTTTTTCGCTCTTTCTGTACTATTGGTACCGTTCTGCCATTTATAAACTTCATTTAAACGTTTTAGTATTTACCAACACGCACATTATAATGAAGTTCGTTCACAAAACCAAATGTTAGCACCAAAAACCACTCATTTAGCTTCGGTACAAAAGTGCACTTGGTGCAGTCAAACTGGGTGCAATATCATATACAAACTGGTACCACCAATTTCAGTTCTTTCCGATGGGCACATGACGCTACATTTGATTCCAAACTTTCCATTCACACGTAATTTGCAAAACAAGACAAAGGTTGAGAGAGGAAGCACTAAGTTATGGAATGGTATTTGGCAAACTGTTTTCATTTTCCATTCAATTTCCTACTCTGTGAAAAACAGACTTTTCCATTTTACTTTCAATTTCATAAAATGTTACCATTTATTCATTCAATCATCGGTCGGCGCCCTGGTAAATAAACGTGTGGAAATTTTCTCTGATAGGTTGTCGGGTCTTTCCCCATATGAAATATAGATAAAGTTTCCGAGGGCGTAATGAAATGTCAAAACACGTTTGATTGATATCAGATTAAAAACGTCAATTTACATATTTTGATACCAGATTGTTTACACAGGAACATGTGCTTCTTCACCATTTGCAATGTCTTTCTTGGAAATTGTTTCCGTTTGAAAAACCAGTTTTTACCATTTTAAAATAGGCCCATTAGTGTGGAAACTATTGCGTTTCAAACAAAAACTAAAATAAAAAAATTACAATGAAAATGTTTTTTCCTCTCATTAATTCCAGACCTAATTAACGGATGCAAAACTGGAGTAAAACTTCAATTATTTGTCTGTGTTGGATCATCACGACCAACCGTGACAACGATCAAACAGATCAGGAAGCCTCGATGTTATCTTTCCAATGCTCTTCTCTTTTTCATATTTTTAACCTTTTTAAGAACTATTTTTTCTAAATGTCATTCTTGGTTTTCATTTTAATATTTTTTGCTGCGTATTTCTTTAAACATGTTTTCAGCAAAAACACAAAGCATGTACTTTTGCAGACCCTGCATTTTACATTTAAGTTACGTCTGTAGCAGCTGGCCAATGCATGTCCAGGCTTATACGCCCATTTTGTGGGGGAAAAAAGGATAAAATTACCAAAAAAGTTCTTTTTTTCTTTGCAAAAAAAAAAAAAAAAAAACACTTTTTAACCGAATTTTAAATATAAATTTACTTTTTTTCCAATGATTATTGTAAAATATTCTCAATTTAGTCATTATTTCTGTATATTTTTATCATATCCTGTCATTTTTTTCTGCATATTTTTTATCAGATCCAAAGATGCATGTGGACAGTAGTACATGGAGTAGTGAACTTGATGCCAAGCGAAGTGAGGCTGAAATTTTTTTCAAGGAATAAGAATTTCCATCATGCAAGGTTTGCGGACAAGCAAGAAATGTTCAATAGGAACATTTTAGAACCAATCACCTGTTAAAAATACATCAGCCTGATAACATTCCAAACAGCACATCTGGGGAAAAAGTATGCGTATCATACCCAAAAATATACCCGAACAGTTGCCTTGGGAAATAAATTCTGTAAAAGATATGTGTTCATGTTGTGGCCAATAATCAGTGATCAGTAAACTCACATGATACTTACAGTGCATGTGCACATGGACCATATGATCATGATCATATGAGAATGGCCCCTGATGGCTCATTTATTATTATTATTATTATTGTATGTGTGTGGGTGATTGGTGCTCAGCCAGGTGTACGGCAGGGGGATTTCTGCAGTTGTATCTACTCTAATAATCGCGCTTAACTACAATGCAATCCCTGAAGAACGCCCATCAACACCAGTTGCCCGCAACACAGCAAAAACTGTCATCAAACATCTGAGCCATTAACAAGTCACTGCTTAAATTAATGTGTTTGCTTTACGGCCATCTGTCATTAACATCCCCGTCTGAGCCTTGTTTCAGCGCTTTGCCCGTGATGAGTAAATTTTGCTTCCGGACAAGTTGATTTTCAGTTTACCTGCCCAAATGGACAAGATAAAATTTTTGAAAAAAAAAACAATGGTTGTTGAAATGAACGATGACGTATATGTAATTTGGGCAATTTTTATTTTTATCTGGGAAAGTCATCCGGACGATCAAGTCCTTGAGTTATACCAGGGTTCCCACTTTTTTCCTCTCAAGAAATTCCCTGACTTTTCCAGTACTTCTGACATTTTTCCCTTACTTTTTTCCAAAACCAAATAATTTCTTCTTCAAAATGAGCTTCCAATAACAAGATACTAAAGCGAATGGAGATAATTAAATTGTATTAAAATGTTACTTTTGTCCCTAATATTCAGTGATGACTGATTTTGTCTCCATCTTGAATCAATTTTTAACACAAATTTGTCAAGAAACAACTGTTTTTGTACTTATTTTGTTATTTATATTTTATTATTTTCTGCTAAAATTTTCCCAGACTTTTCCCTGACTCAACCAAAATTCCCTGACTTTCTGCTAAAATTTTAAAATTCCCTGACTTTTCCCTGACTGGAAAAAGTTCTCTCATTTTTCCAGGTATTCCAGGTTTTCCAGTGCGAGTGGGAACCCTGAGATTTATCAGGGATATCTCACCGTATCAATCAATTTCCAGTTACAAAAAACATACACATATTTATAAGTGCGTTCGAGTTTTTCGCGATAAGTAAATCTGCCACATCTGTAATTTTTTATTTGGAATTAATTTTCAAAATGCAAGTGTTGCACATAAGGTCCAATTAAAGTGAATGACCTTTCCAAGAGTGTATTTTCTCAACAAATACCTTACACCTACAAAAACAAATAGTGAAAGCTCATATTTTGATTTGCCGGGTCTGGCAGGATTGCTTATCAAGAAAACCTCGATTATATTCTGCAGTTGTTCAATTAATGTAAATTTTAATGTAGAAGTTGCTCAAATTTGTTACAACACAAGCACCGTTGCAACAACAATTTTAACTCCCGGTAGAAAACTCAGCTTACAATATAAATTGTTATGTTATTATTTACTATGCTTGGTCTCACACTTTACACCGAGATCTGTAGATACACTTGATAAAGTATTGACTGAAGACGGTGCAGTGTGTGTACTGTCCATGAAATTTACAGTTTGGCAATACATTTGTACGCACTTTTCCATTTTATGATTATAAGTCTTCAGATGTACACATACAGTTTCCCAGAAACATGTATTTTGGTGATAAAAGTAAAACTAACAACATTTTCTATGGAATTGTTTGAAATTTGTACGAAGTACATAGCAATGTTAATTTTTTTGCAGTTTTACTGGTGGCACGCAATTCAATTTGAAATTTGTATGTGCCCGACCAAACCAAAACAAATACTGCAAAATGTAAAGCAATTCAGGTCTTTCACCAGAGACAGTCAGAAACCCGCTAAAGTCTTGCATAGGTTTTCAATTCATAGCCAACTGATGATATGCAGGGTTAAAGGCTTTGCTAACTATTCAAATTGCGTTTTAATCTTCCATCTCCAAAAGCAACCAACGTCACCAAAGCTGTACATGAAACTAATGGCGTCTTTAAGCTGGTTAACACGTCCGGCAGCCATTCAACAAATGATACCCCTTCAACAACCAGCTTCCGATAAACACCAGTGTAACGTGTACCAGGTAAGTCCCATTAAATTAGGAATTACGTCACAACTTCAGGGTGGGAACTCAACTTTTTTTTACTTCACAGCCTACATCATGCTCTATCGTACATTTAGACGGAAAGTAAATGATTTCTTAGGAATATTTCAACTCCCAGCACTTCTGCTGTGTCCTTTTGCATTCTTGTGCTTCTAAGTGTAAAGAATTATTTCAGATAGTACTTGTTTTCCCTGAAACCGTGTATTAGACCAATTTAATCATTCTTTCGTTTTACTGTTGTAGTTTCTGCGGCAATAACAGCATCTTTGAAACATTACAATTTTCTAAGGAAATGTGTGCGTGCAGGAACGTTTTTGTTGCAAGAGAAATGGCGCGAAATATTGTTATATTTTAGCTGTTAAAGTAACGTTACAATTCCTTCACAAACTACTGTAACACAGATCTTTTAAGAATACGATATCTAACATGACATTTAGTTATATCAGTTTCTATGAGTTGCACACACTACCAAGTTCGATAAATTAAAATTGGCACAATAAGTATTTTGGACTCATATTATTGTTTGTTTGTATTTTGTCCATTTTCCATCAATTTGACAAAAATTAAAAGTTGGATGACATTTCATATCATTATAATTCCCCAGCGAATTCTTTTAGAAAAAAACGCGTGCTCTAAAATTAGGCGTGAGAAACTTATTTGCTGACAGGTCTCGTCAAATTTTTCTTTCGAATTTAATCTGCCAAATTTAAATTGGAAATGAGGGCATTAATTCATTGCTCTGCAAAAACTGTTTCTCAGCTCTAATAATGTCGATCTTCTGGTAAACATTTTCAATATATCTGGTCAGCAGTACAATATTCAGTTCTCTAATTGATTTGAGTGAACACATTTTTGGTTAGCAACACACCATTTTCAGAGATACCAAGAGCATTCTTACTGTGAATGAAAATCCATTTCATACTGGCCTTTTCTGAGAAAACGGTGCTCTGTCTGGAATTGTCTGTTGCATTCACTAATTAAATCAACAACCGACTGGATTTACAATACGAACATTTACGAATTGACAAAAGCTTACGGCATATTTCACGTTCACAAGAATTGAAATTTCATTGATGTTTATATATTGCAGAGAGAAAATTTACATTTCACAATAAAGTTGCTAATATTGCTGACTAAAGAATCACAGACCAAGAAGGTTAAAGTTTCACAAGACAAAAGTGTCCGCATTACATGCGAAAGCAGCCCACGACTGGTTCTGTAGATCAATTTACATTTATTATAAGATACACCATTTATTATATGTGCGTTTGTTTACTACATGCATTGCAAATCCAGGTATTGAGAAGACTATTTCACATTATGCTGAGCGACGGAAGCATTCAAACCCAAACTCACACACATATAATTCCCCATTGGTTTGAGTCCATTTAAACCTCACTCGGTTGTGTTAATACGTCGATTCAATCTACCCGATAGTTCAAATACATTGGGTCCCGCTCAAAAAGAGTTCAGTTAAAACGAAATTATTGGAAATTATTCCAACGTCAAAAACTTTGGTCACAATGAACTCACGTTTACATCAAACTGTTTCCTTTCATACAGGACAATGTGTCAGCAAAGACACGCTAACATCGGGTCTGCTAAAACACACACTTCTCAACATTCACGGGTTGGGTATTGGTATCTCTACTTTCATTTCTGCGATTCTGTCATTTCTGGCTACAAAATCAAGTTTATGATCCAGATCAAAGTTCGTCCAATTCAAGATACTCGCTCTTTTCTTAGACGGACTTTGTTTACATGATCAAGTACTTGTTTCAATAAAATATTCAAGTGTCTAAAGTCGATGAGATATTGTGCATACTACTAATATTGAAATTTGCATTAAACGAATTGGTGCGCGTTTCAGGCCTTGCTCTACAATTTGGCACATTGTTAACATTCTGGGGTATACATTGACTTCAAACACTGACATATATCACATTTTTTCCATAGTTTGATCAAATTTAGCGATGCACATTTACGACATTCATTACATTGTCAGCTATTTCATGTACGTTTCCATTCCAGTATCACATTGTATTTCACGTTTTATAAACAGAGAAGTACGCTGGACGACGTAACGATATCAAACGAGACACGCATGCAAACACACACGCACATCCACATAACTCACTGCACTGGTAATTTTGAGAAAAAGTCTTTTTTTCTTTTTTGGAAATGACTGGTTATATATGTCATCTTGCACCAATACTGTTATAAATAATAAATACTATTATTACAACTATCTATGATTGTAATAACAAATTAAAAATATATCACCAAAGTATACAAAATAGGGCCTACATATATACACGTGTACAAAGATAGATAACAGTCGAGAATAGGTACTTGTGAAATGAGATTATCATTAACTTTAGCGACACACCACGGTTACCATGGCTACTCTTTGTGCAACGTAATTGAGGTGTAGTTTTTTCATCAAGTACTTTTCTCGACTAATTAGACATATATATCTACAAAAGTATTACACACATTATCAATAAATAGGGAAATTCGATCACAAAGTTCCACTACAAATACATCACCCACTCGATCGTATCGACGTCATGTCATGATTCCGCTGTCGGGGTTACTACGGGGATCTATTTTTTTCATACGCGTCTAATTATTTAATAATTCATACGCAGATGATCTTTGGATTAGGTACCGGGTTGCCACACGTCAGGCAACAGGCCCGTTTTCACAGAAGATTAACATTTACAACAACGTTTTTAGTCTTGTTAAAATGATAAATTGAAAATTACTGATTATAAACGAAATACAAGAAAACAAAACAACACTGAAGTCCAAACAAAAAATTCCTAACAAGAAACTAGTTAAATGTTGAATAAGTTAATAACCTCCAGAGTTAACCCTCACATCTTTGGTGTACCTTTGGCAAGTACGCACTTGGGAGGCAATATTCGGATACGATTTGCGCCCTGCAGTACTCATACAATACTGAACGCTAGAACTACGTGTACATGTACAGGGGAACAGTTTTACGGTAACTCTATTCAATGGTCAGTCTCCTTTTCAAGATTATATTAGCAGTACTAATTATATTGTACTTGTCTGTGTTATTGAGCCAGTAATTGTCATTATTTGTTCCTACCCTTTTACCAACTAAGAGTATTTATTCCTGTGTAGGTACCCATGTTTTCTGCAGTTCACTAATACAGCACAGCACACATTACATGTTCCAATTCCCTTAACGATTAAGTGAATAGTATCACATAAACAGGGCCAGAGGTCAGAGGTCACGATCAATTTACAATGCTTTCATTCGTTACTAATGCTGAACTTCTGAACACGTGTCCTTCGTACAAAACATTTCATGCAAAAAAAAGTTTGTTACAAACAGCAAACTATACTACGAACACACCAGAGATTGAATTGAACTTATAGCTGAGTATCGAAACATTTCGAATTGGATACATATAAATTCTCAAAGACATAGTTTTTCGGTTATGTTATTTTTTACCAGCTTACTCTTTGAACTGATCGGTGATTCCGTCTCTTGAGTACAAATTGAGAAATTAGAAAATTAAGGCAAATTACTAAAAATATCATCATACTCAAAAAACAGCTTTCATTTCACTATGTAGGTCTCTGTTAGAGGGAAGTTATGTTGCAAATTACGTGAACCTAGTTTTCCTGTACTATATTTTGCCCATGTACTATGCGACAAGTCTGGTACTTCCGTGAAACTTTGAGGGCGTCGGAGAGGTAACAATTCAGAACCTGTTAAAGATTTTTTTCATACATCTCTCGGAACTAAACTTCACAATTATGTCAGCAGGGCCGGGGGATGTCCCGATCCAGTTCTACCCAAAGATGACGGTAGGTGGTCACCAAGCACTTGATCCAGCTGGAGTTTTTCACTGTTTCCGTCCTTCGTCTTCGTCAGTGTCGGTGAGATAATGTAGCAGGTTGAACGGCGATTGACAAATCTTTTCACTCATCCCCAAGTCCTTCAGCTTTCGCTGTCATTCGTACTCCAGAATTTGTTTGTGATAAAACAGTAGATAGCTGCAAAAGGGAAGATGATTCTGGATGAGTTTGTACCCATTTGCGCGTTTTCATGTATTTAAATGTTTCACAGGCCCTTTTCTGTGCCCCATTTTTGAAAAGATGAGCCAACAAGAACACGAAGATCCTACTTCTCGGTCATTATTACAATCCTGCTATATTTACTGCGATTGTAATTGTCTTTGGTAGTACGTTTAAATGCTAATATATAACAACTCATTTTCACATTTCAACACTTACTCGTTGTATTTTAGGGCTTAAAATGAATTATGATAAGCGTCTATTCTATGTGTAACGAACCCTTCACTCCTGAGAACGTCTTCAAGTGTCGCTTTATTGATGACGTGATCCTCGCACTTGAACCAATGAGATTTGTGCTGGCGAATGTAACACGTGTAATGACCAGAATCTGCAGAGCCACGATGATTTACCACAGCGTAGAGGGAATACCTGTAATCATAAGCATTCCTGCCTGGCAACGGTTTCAATGTAACATAACGTGCAATCATGCTGTGATGTTGCAACGTTGCATTTGATAGTTTTGTGTTTTTGGACAGGTTTTTCGTTGACACGAACAATGTACAGCACACAAGACAGCCTCCCATTAACATTACGAGGTAATTCCGACCACGGACCCCAGGCCTAGCCGACCCCCCCCCCCCCCTCGGCCAGATCTAGCTGGCGGAGGGAGAATGGAGTAGGGTACCCATCCCACCCCGGTCAGACCTCTGGTCAGGGTACCCCTCTCCCCCCGGTCAGAAAGAGGACAGGACACAGACCCCCCGCTCCCCACGGATCTGGACAGGACATACCAGCCTCTCCTTCCTCCCTTCCTCCCGAACAGAATCTCAGACACCTGTGAAACATTACATTCCCTCGCAGTATGTAATAACTTGGTGGAGACTTACTTGTTTTCTGAAGACAATGAGGTGGCAGCCTCTTGAACAACCTGTTGATTGTATCCATTGTTATGGTTACGTGATGACGACATAAATGGCGTCATGTCAAGTTCTTCCGGAAATGAAACGTACTTGGATATTTTCTTGTGATACCCGGTTGAATGTTCAAACCGCTGCAAAGGAAAAGCGGCTAAGTTTAGGTATCGGTGGAAAAAACACAAATGATAAATTTTATTTCATAGGAAATAAATGTGGTTCAAACCTTCAGGTGGAAACATGCCACAAGAGGTAACGTTTTCATTGTCAGCTGTTTGGTGGACTCCTGGTAAATGTGACATGTATTGCATTTGATTTTGGCTGAACTACCCAGGTGTTCTGGTTGAGTAAACCTGGCAAACGCAAGAACTGGATGTAGAAACATGCACAGAAGGAAAAGATAATCATTCTTCTGAAAGCCTCCTTGCATATCTGTCTTTACACATCAGATTTTTTTCATCTTATAGTTCAATCTCTCATCATTAACGTTTCTCTATATTTCAACGTTTTGTAACACACATAAATATACTGATACAAATCATAAATTACCTCTTCAAACAGCTATTCAGTGAGGTAGGATTTGTCATTTCATCGGAACCATTAGTGAACTCTGTGGAAACAAGGCAGTTTATTCTTCACTCAAGAAAATTTATTTCTAACTGTATTCTACCGAATGAGATACCTCACAGGGCTGGAAAAATTATGTTTTAAAGACTCTAGCTTAATCTTCGTTGCGAAAAGCTTAGCTACTTGACAAAGGCCTACCTAAAAACCGAAATTCGCATGGAAGTATTTCTAAATTTCATGGCATGCGCTTAGAATAATAAGGCTACTTATTGTGTTTGGGAAATAACATGTACACCAGGCAGGGTGTCAGTCAGCTAGGTATTTTTAGTCTTATTGTGTGTGTTTCGAATTCAGAAGAACGAATGTGCCACGACAGATAGAACCGAACATACAACCTATGGACCAGTAGTGGACCATTTACCTTCACACCAGGAGAAAGAGTAATTTTAGCAAGTTTCACCATGTTAGAAATGTTAGTATTTTACTGTTACAGAAGTCAGTCAAATTTTAAATCTTACCAACGGGACAAGCAACAAATTTCTTCTCTGGAAGCACAATTGAAACACACACATACAGTTGTATCCTTTTAATCGTCAATGTTTTCACAATCGCTCCATGAAAAGAATACACAAGCACTGAACTAAAGAGACTAAAACATGGAGTCCCTGGTCATTTCTTATCCAATAAGTGTACATAAATGGGATCTGAAGTAATACTGACCATCTGGGGGTCCCAGATCCAGAGAGATGTCCCAGATAGGATCTATCGTTGTGGATACACTTCTGAAAACAGATTAATTTATTGTGTGTGAGTGTTTTGATTGCTTTCAAGGTTATCATTTCGTGTAAAAATAAAAAACTAGACGTAACAGAAATTGTTCCAAAGTTCTCAATGGAACGATCGCTAACGTAATGGTTGTAAATTTTACGGACATAATACGCTTTTCATCTTTATTTGATAAACCTTACTTGCACTGTTGGCATGTTACATCTGACTGTAATCCACCGGTGAATATCCTATCAATAATACAGTTACAGTGGTGGGGATTGGTCGTTGATACGCCATTTGTACCTACCAAGAAAAAGTAAAGTTCCAATTATTTCTGTGAGACCAACAAAACAATGTGATATATAACGTGAAACTTTCTGTCAAATAGTCTCACCACTGGTGGTGAATTTGGGGGGGAGGGGGGGGGGGGGGGGGGGGGG
>JBCAUG010730555.1:0-12020 GCA_038406175.1 Haplosyllis leylae | reverse complement strand
AGTACCCCCCCCCTGTGAACTGACAAACAGGACTGAAACTATTACCTTTCCCCATCCTTCGGATGGCGGGCGGTAAAAACCACAGGGAATAGACCTCCCACGCAGGGGAATTTTTAAAGTTAAAAACATGAGAGGATCATAAGTCGAGTGGTAATGTAACAGTTATTCAGGTAGGCTTTATTGCATTGTGATTAGTTCGAAGGGGAATAGAGGTAGTATAAATCTCTGCTTGGTGTGGGTGAAATATTATTTATGTTATTATTTATGCCAGAAAAAAATACAGGGAAGAACCTAAGAAACACAGAATTTTATTTTACAAGTTGCTACTGTTGTGTATGTGTGTTTTAAATCACGATCACTTCGTCATAGAATATGTTGTGCAGTTTTGAAGTAATCCTTTCATGTACGTAAATTGCAGATTGCACGAAGCCATACTCAAGCTTAAAAAAGAAAGCAACGAAGAACTACTCCAGAGTCTTTTACTTGATATGGACCACAGATTTGTAAGTATATTTAAGATTGCAAACTGCAGCAAAAATAAACAACTTTTGCTAAATACTACTTGCTTCACAATACAAAAGTTTCTGTGCATAAATTGTGGTAAAAACTTCAGATTATGACTGTTCTTTTGAAAATTATTTCAGATGCAGTTTTTTGGAACAAATGAGTTTTGTCACTATAATATGTTTAATCATCACTTTTTCGACAATAAAAAGTCCCGTAATGTGAGTACATTAATATTTTATGTACTGGCTGTAAGATTTTGTTGGTGAAACCAAGTGCACAACTGAACAAAGAAATTGAAAAAAAAACCCAACACAGTCATCTTGCGTGAAAACGCATGATACCGCTGTCCTGGTCCTGGCTGGGGGTGGGGGGGGGGGCAGTACCAGGACAGGGGTACACCCTCCCCTGCCCCACATGGACAGACACACCTGTGAAAACAGTACCTTCCCCATCCTTCGGATGTGGGCGGTAAAAACCACGGCCGGACAAGTAACTATCTTCATTTAAATTAGAATAACTGGGGTCAAGACTCTGATAACGAAGTCAAAATATTACCAGACGTCTCTGAGACAAGTCTTAAGATTGCTTTCTAGCCAACTCATCCTGTAGAATGACCAAAACAAAGTTTAAAATAAACACATGGCAACATTCGGTGACGGAACAACATGTCATAATTGTAGCACAATCGAAAGGTGACACGGTGTATATTTAAGGCGTGTGTCGTTTATTGGATCAGGGCAGTGCAGGTGTAGTGTGCGACATATGTCCAGCTAACTAAGAGTTAGGGGCTAGTTGTGGATTAGGGCCTAATATAACAGTGGTCGTCCTTGACCTTCTAATGTGAAGGTAGCAAGTCTGACAATTATCGCCAATGCTCACAAATATACAGCTCTGGCCAAATTCCCATTGGTGACATCAGAATTATGATTTCAAACTGATTGACTCCAATGCCAATTCCGACGCCAACTTCGGATAGGTTACATTTGAGTTCCATGGTAGAGACTGTTGTATGTCTCGACGATGAATAACTTCGAAATCAATTTCTCAGATACGTTGTACCTTCTCAGATTTTGGTATCAGTCAGTGTGAATGAGCCATTAAAGCACAAGATCAAATACAAACAATTAAACACTACGGAACTGAAGCAAATATTTTATTATCTTTAGTTTCACAGTGCTGCATATGCAAAAATAAAGCAAAGGAAACATCTTTCACAGGTTTTTGAAAGTTTTATAAGGAAGAAGGACTCAAAAACTTTAATAGTAATGGATCCACCGTTTGGCGGGATGGTTGAAATTCTGGCGCACACCTTAAAAACAGTATCCCACCCAGCAGGTATTTTTGCCTTTGTCGTGTATATTTTTTCAGACATCCGTATGTTTGATCAAAAGTTATTTGAACTGCCTATGTTTTGCAGGTACGAAAGAAAACGCAGAAATTCTGCCAACGTTATTTTTCTTCCCGTATTATTTACAGCCAAGGGTGTCACAATATTTACCAGCCTTTTGCATGTCAGATTACAGGGTAAATGTTTCCTGCAAGTTCCAAATAATTACTCAAAATTACTCCAAAAATGAACCCAATTTTTTGACTGATCTTCTAATTTATTCATTATTTACAGGTTAATTACATAAACCATAATTCCTATCAGTGTGGCCCAAAAGGACGGAAGCATGGATCCCCAGTACGATTCTTCACAAATATCGATTTGAAACATATTTATATTCCTGAAGAACTGGGATATAGGTACGTGTTTTCAATAGTTTGATAGCAGTTATGATGACACTTTTTTACACCACAATTTTTACACCATTTAGATGATGTTTAACACGTGTAACCTGGTACATTGCCGTCAGATAGAAGAAGTACCTCAGAGATGAAGTTTTACACTGATTTTCTTAATTTGAAATCGTGTGTAATTCCCTCACTAATATTTTCTTACTCTTGTTTTGCTTTGTGTGAGATATATGCCATGCAATTATATGCGCATGTATTGCCTTTGCAGATGGTGTTCATTGTGTGAGATGTCTGTTCATGCCACCAATAACCACTGTGAGAAATGCAACAGTTGTACCTCCAAGGTAATTTCAAAAAGTTCAATGTATTTTGATGAGCAGGGCTTGTAAAAAATGAAAAGATAAGTGACACTTTGCTCGACAATGCAACCAAATAATTTACAGGATGGAAGTGTTTACAAGCACTGTGATCTATGCCAGAGGTGTGTCAAACCCTTGAGAACTCACTGTGATACCTGCAACATGTGTACTCCACAGGACCATCGATGTGGACAAATTCTTAGTGCTGGTGCGTATTTTAAACTGCCAAAAACACATAATTTTTCATGACTAACAGTATAATTTTCTGAAGGATGTTTAATAAGTAGCAGCCCCAATTCGAGTGGCTCCGTTGTTTTTGATGAGACCAATTTCGCTAGCGACATTGCAGCACTGATTCTGCATTGACGCTGATGTTCAGTGTAAACGGGTCCAAATTATGAAACACTGGATGCCAAATTTGGGGAAGTGCAACAAAAACCGATTGTTCACAAATCAACACATTTATCTGGGCAGTTTTACCCAATAAAATGGCTTGATACAACCGATAGATACATATGACAAACTGAAACGAAATACGTGGCATCATCGTAACAAATTAGGAAATTATTTCATTAAGGAATCATCAACTTGCTTTACTATTCAGGTTGTCATATTTGTGGAGAACAAGGCCATAAAAGAAGAGAATGTCCCAAACGTCATGAAATCTGGTCCAACAATAAAGCGTATGTTTCTTTTCTTTTTCGATCAGTATCTATGCCTTTATGAATCTAAACTTGTCATTCATTTGGAAGTTTCTAATAATAGATATTACCATGTGTATGTAATTGTATTATCAACAGGGAATTAAAGTAATCATATTGCTCTTTCAGGGAAAAAAGAAAGCGGATTGAAAGGGAAGTTCCGAAAAAGAAGCTCAGGAAATTATTAAAGAAGCAAAAAAGGAAACCTTGAAATATGTTAATTTAGATACGTAGATATTTTCTGACAGCATTGTAAATTGGAAATAAAATTGTTTGATAAATACGACAACACAACTGTTCATTCCTCATGCAAAGATTTGTTCCATGCTGGGTGGATCTTTTTTGGTGGCTCGTTAGAGTCGCCTTAGTGGTTGGTTTGGTCTTTTTGCCCCAAAATGTTGTGCCCGTGGTGGGGACCTACGCATGCCATTTGCTGCTCTGTCAATGTAGATGAGGTGGTGGTTGTACCTGCTGGTGGTGGGACACCTCAACACTACATTATGTATTCAAGTGATTTGAACTTTTTGTGACCTAGTATGGTGGGGACCCAAAAACCTAGTTTACACTGTCTCCACACCCCTCGCACCTGCCCTTACACCCTTCTCACCCCTTGCACTTGCCCTTGCACCTGCCCTCACACCCCTTGTACCTGCCTGACACCTGCCCTTTTACCCTTGCATGTGCCCTTACACTCCTGCCCCTTGCAACCTTATATCTGCCCTCTTACCCCTTGCACCTGCCATCACAACACTTGCACTCCTTGCACCTGCCCTGACACTCCTTCCACTCCTTGCACAGCCTCGCACCTGCCCTCACACCCCTAGCATACCATGCACCTGCCCTTGCACCTCTTGTACCAGACCTTCCAAGCCTTGCACTTACACCTCTTGTACCTGCCCTTCCAACCCTTGCACTTACACCCCTTGCACCTCTCACTCCATCTGAGGCTGTTGAAGGCCATCCAAGGCTGTCCCAGGATTCTGAGGCTGTCCGCGGCCGTCCAAGTCGTGAAACTTTCACTACCTGATATTTCGTCAAGTTGCAGTTCCGCTGAAATCTTTTTACACTAGACACGCGTTTAACGAAACCTTGGCACTGCATGGTTTTTGCGGACAACACAGCCTTTTGCTGTTATGAAACGTCCAATTATGACCCGATGGTTGTACTAAATTCCAGAAAGGTTTTTAGCGCTGTTCACAGCGAGTGTCAGCATTATCGCCTTGGAGGGAATACATTGTCCCCATTGACACCACGTGTGAAGCCTTGTTCACACGTAGCGACACCGAAATTCGGCCTATTTAAAGTTGTGTCAATGGCTGATGGGTAGAATGGGTCTGGGACCCATTTAGAACAAAGGACAGTCTATGTTACTATCCAACCCAAATTTTTACTTTGACAGTGGCGGGCTCTGTCACGGGGTCATAAAGACAAGACACAGTGATTGATTGCGTGAATGCTGGTTTATTGGCAGGGCTACAAGTTGTACGTAGTCCGGGAGGTAATACTCAAGTGCCCGCTGTCCGCTAGGGGCCTATTATATATTGGGAGGGTGTGGCCTTGACCTTGCGGTCTTAGTGATAGACGTGCCACAGTCCGATAGTTAACAATGTTGATGGCTGTTAAAGAGAGGTAACCGCCTGAAGAAGACACTCTCCTGTATGAAGTCACGTTTTATATGGTTACTAACCTTTCGCCCGCCGTACGTCCGTGCAGTATTTTCACTCCGAGGCATGGAGCTTTCTGACGGGGTGAGGGACATCACGCTACCAGGGCGATGGCCCTCTCCTCCCGGGTGCTCCCCGACCGTGGTGTCTCCCCTGTCCATGTTCGCCTTCACGCCTCCTTTCCTCCGCTCTTTGTTCCACTGCGCCACACCCTTGGATACGGACAGTATGAGGTGCGCCGCCTTGTTGAGAGACTGTTGGACCTCGTCCAGGGTCGGTACCATGATGATGTTGGGTATTGCGAGAACGGCATTAGTTCTGAAGAACGGGCGGTGGTCCCTCTTACCCTCCATGGCTGAATCTAGAGAAACGAAGAAAGAACTTATTTTGTTTGAGGTTTCCTTTTCAAAGGCGTCAATTATGTTTCTAAGTAACTCTGAGGAGGAAGGATCAAACTGATGATTGAAAGCTCAGAGCACGGGAAATAGTTGCCAAGCGTGACGTTTTAGAACGCTATTCACAAAGCCAAGGGCTTCAAGGCCGTTCAAGAGTTTGCCTGGTATTACTCCCCTGAACACCATGCAGGTTCCCGGCTTCACGGCTCTGTGAATATAGCACTGTTAGACCCTATTCACACAGAGCGAGAGCATTATCCCTAGCTTTTCCGCTTGGAAAACGGGTATAGGATCCGTTTGCCAGTGGCATCGCTTGATGTGAATGGCGCAATTAAAATCAATGTATTCCTTTCCAAACGTTGCCGTTAGTGGCAACTATCGCTCAGTGTCAATAGACCCCATATCTACGTCAATCCCCTAACACTTTAAACAAATCTTTCTTGAATTTGTACGCTGGGTAGAAATTCTCACCCAGATAATGCGCCATGGATGACGAGGTGATCCTTTTCCTGAGCCCTTCCAGGGTGTTGCGCGTCACTTTGAGCAGTGCGTCCAGGTTGCGATGATTGAAGTGCGCGAGGAGCTCCATGGCGGCCTCCTCTCGGTTCTCCCTCGCCTCCCGACGCCGCTTCGCCGCCAGGTCCGCCTTGGTCTGCCCCGAGCGCCCGGAGTGTCGAGAGTCCCCGCGAGATGCGCCCATCGGCGTCCGGCTGCCTCCTAAAAACGGAAAGTGGGCGTTTTGTCATTGTTGGCAGGTGGGATTGGAGTTAAGGCCGGTTAAGTTGACGTCATAATGCTATTCCAATGGTACGTCATTGTAGGCCTACTACGTGTTCATCGCTTGGCAACGTCGCTGCTGTGTTGTTAAAACTCGCTTGTAAAACTTTTTCACACCCTATTATTGGTGGCTCGTTTTGAGTCAGCTTAGTGATTTTTAGTTTCCATTGATTGTGAAAGCATCATGGTGACCAAATTAAAAATTCTGCTCAATTTTATCAAAACTATCATGCAGGTGTCGCAAAATTTTAACTTTGTGAAAACTTTGTGAGCAAATTAATTTCTGTAAAGAAATGATAAAATGTAACATTTTGCATTAAATATATGGCACTGTGAGACCATTCCCGTTAAAAGCATTTTTGGTTTGGTTTGTGAAACAAGTAACACAGGACGTCAGTTGATATCATTTCCCAAAAAATGTGAAGATTCTTAGTCAGAGATAGTCAAACAGATCATACGAAGTTTGCATGTCAGTCTCAAATGTGATGCAATGGCAAAAAAGTATTGAAGACACAGAATGCAAACAATATGCAACTTATATCACTCAGAGAAGCTGAAGTCAACCGTCTCTATTTAAAGTGCAACATTACCAAAATTGAGAGAAAGCTACTTGTAAACATTTCCTTTTCTTTTTTTCTTTTCTCACCATTTTGAAAGCGGTGCAAATTATTTGTAATCTTAAGTCTTCGACATACAAGTTGCAGCTAATGTTTTGAAGTGGAATCTGGTACGGTAACTTACTTCCTGACGAAGGTTCCTCCAGTCTATCTCTCGGTGACAATAATGCCGATGCTTGAAACAAGAGATTGCGGGGAATCATAGATTAAAGTAGGAGGAAACAAGACACACAAGGAAAGTTTCATACGGTTAACATTAGCAGGAAAAAAAAGGATTCAGAAATACACTACAGAGGAAGTCATGAAATGGATTGCTGAGAATGTTCTGATGGGCCAAGGGGGCTTGTTACTGTTTCCGAATCATTTTGTAAAGAAACGAGAAAATAGATCAGTTCATTAGGTTTAGAGATGGGTTTACGGAATGAAGAACATGATGTACGCAAATTCACATTTATTTATTTGATACCTTCTTTTTCCTTTTCGGCCTCCTCGCCCTCTTCGTCCTCGTCGGGCTCCTCGTCCAGCTCGTCCTCATGTACGTCGCACAGCATGGAGATGAGTTCGTTCGCCGCATCCTCCACGTTGATGGACTTGGACTGAAGGATCTGCGACCCGCGTGCGCACAACATCTGAAACACGGCGCAAAATCCTTAATTCGTTGCAGCCGCCAAGAGGTTGGTAGGTGTAGCACTAATGGGTCAACTTGGGGCTACGTAGCAAGCAAGAAAGGGAAATCCACCCTGTCTTTGAAACCCCAGGACACATTTTACCAAAATTTCAAGTATGTCTTCAAATCCAGCAAATACCAGCTGGAGCCAAACTGGGATTTTAATGGCTTTTATTGTCCACAGAAACATGCAGTCGTTTTCAGATTGTTTTGTTGACCCAAAGTGGAATCAATTGCAAAACATCACCGAGGAAAATGGTTCAGAATGTCGTTTCAAGAAATGAAAATACAAATAGCTCTGCTGTAAGCCAAACGACTCCTTTTTATGGTTCCGCCGTACACTTTGTGTACGCGAACCATTTGTATTTCCCAAGAACAAATCATGTTGGCACACTTTTTGTCAAAAAACTTAGAAAATTTTCAGCAAAAAACCTTCAATAGTAGGGAATATAGAATTTTATCAGATTGGGACTCAGCATCAAAAGGTGAGAGTTGGTCACCACCCCCCCCCCCCCCGCACATAGTGATTTATTGCCGCAGAACCATCTTGAGCCCCGTTCGAGGGCGCCTCGTTTGCTTTTCCTTCTCCAAGGTGTCAACAGACCTTGCTCTGTCTTAGGCAGATTGCAATAAGCATATTCATTGGCGGTTATGTTAAAAATTCCGTTGGAACGACAATTTCCTTCATAGGTGCCGCTAACAAAAGCGGCATGAAAAACTGTGTGAAAGAATCTTTAATTCTTACTTGAGTTCTCTCGAGGAACTTGTCGACGGTCCACGGTTCCTCGTCCGGTAGTTCGCACAGGTTGGTGACGGACATCTCGTGCAGGACGGCTTCTATACGGAATTCCACCAGGTCATTCGCTCTGTCCATCATCAATTCCAGCTCCGCCAACGCCTTGTACACACCCTGCAGGGTTAGAAACGCATAATTAGCAGTCCTGTAGGGGCAGATTTTATGGAAATAATTTCTGGTATATTATTTAAGTTGTCAGAGACAATTTTCTATTTCGGTGACTGTTACAGATGAGAAACAGTCTGTTCGTAGGAAGCTCTAATCAGTCTTCTTTTGTCTGATTTTAAATGTCTGGCTTCGAACTTGATACTGTGATATTATTAAACATTATCACCTTGTTGCTGGCTCGAAGAGTCAGCTTAGTGATTGAAAGAGGTGGTCCGGATAGTTTTCGGAATATGCCTTGGCACTTTTATGATAAGTAGGCCTACTTTAAGCTGCAGTCATTGGTGGGAATTTACTTACACAGAGTGCCGTGGCATCATTTATCTGCCAGCAATGCTAACATCAACAACGCAACATTCATTTTTTTATTTTACTCGCGTTACTGAAGATGCTTTGACCAAATCTATGTAGTAAGAATCATTATTTAGCTTTGTAACAACAACCGCAGTATCAGTTGCATGTGAAACACAGACGTTTCAATCGAATGTCTTGTTGATATTTAATTTAATTTTAAATTTGAAATAGTTGGCACCTCGACAAACATCTCTATGTTAAGGGACGTCCAGGTAATCTTAGTGATGCCGGGTTCTATTGCGGAATGCAGTTTACTGATGTGCGGAAACATCAGGGGATCGAAGATCGGAGGAATCTTCTTCAAAGCACGAGTCGTCTCCTGGAGCAATAACTGTAAAACACACGAAATATTACGGTTAAAATCTGTGAAAAGCTTTTGTCGTTATCAGACGATATGAATATCAGATTTAGTTCAAACATAGATTTGAGTGTACATGTTACATTTCATTTCAATGCTCAAACTTTTACCTTTTGCATTCCCTTAATTACCGCCCATATCCGAAGGATGGGAAGGTCATGTTTTCACAGGCGTGTGTCTGTCCACGGGGGGGGTACCCCAGTCTGTTCCTATGTTCTTTCTGGGGGTACCCCAGTTTCTGGTCACAGGTCCTTTCTAGGGGTAGGGGTGTACTTCAGTCTCTGGTCGAAGGTCCTTCTTGTGGATGGGGGGATTACCTCTTAGTCCTTTCAAAAGTCCTGTCTCAGGGCCTTCCTAGAGGGTACCCAGGACAGGGGTACCCCCTGGCTAGGATAACATACCCCACAGCCAGAATCAGGAATACCCCCTGGCCATGCCCCGTACGCCCCCCCCCCCAGCTAGGACAGGAGTAGTGCCCCCTCAAGACAGGGCAGTGATTCCTTGCTACGCGGTGGGCTTTCTTGTTTAAAAAAAACTACTTGAAGAGAAATTGGTAACGCTCTGGTCCCTGATAAGACACTGCGACGAGTGCCTAAATAGTTACTTTATAATACTGACCTGTAAGGTGTTGTAGTTGGCCTTGAGTTGGTCCTGTTTCACCCGTAGAGCCTTAGCCACGGTGGGTATCTCCAGACCGAGACGCGCCATACACTCCGTCTCACGAATCAACGTCAGGATCTGAGGGTCGAAGTTGACGAACAGGTCGTTCGTGTCAGGGTGTCGTACAAGCAGGGAGGCCTGAAGCCCGGACTTGGCCGCTTCCACCTGGGGAAATACAACAAGTACGTGGTATATTTACTTTCATTATCTTCGTCTTCAAGGCGCTGTGAAATCTTTTGGCTGGACTTTTAAATACCTCTTGTGTAGAATTGAAAATACTAGTTAAATCGCTTTCCTAGGATTGCTGTCGCACAAACACTGAACAGATTCTTAGAATCAGATTTGTCTGAGATTCCAGAGATAATTACATGCTTTGAGAATTATACTGCAGTTGTTCTGCCAAGTACGCAAAACGTCTCGCCTTCTGCCAATTATTCTTCAATACATTACATTGGATGGGATAATATCCTACCTGTCTGAGCCAACCTCGGTGGTAGAGCACCTCGAACTCCAGGAGGACCTTGGCGAGGCGGTTGTAACTCTTGATAATTTTCTTGGCTTCCATCCCCTGTAGTATCGCGTGGTGCTGCTGGAACACCTCCATCGGCTCCTGGATCCGCCGGAACAACTGTCGTGCCCACGCGATCTTACCTGCGAATGAAATTATATAAGTTTTAATATTTCCGAGAAACCTGTTCGACAAGTGGATCGGACATGAATATTGTAGTTATCTTGGAGGAAAGAGTAGACAATTCCCATGGTGCCATGGGAACTTTTTAAAATTACAAAATAGTGGCATAAATTACCGTAAAATTGATAAATATTCCGTTGTCATCAGTCTTTATGTTTACTGTGCCTGACGGCATTTTCTTTGTGGTAAAATAGGCTTTGGTTCAAAACTGAGCCCGATGTCTCAAAATTAATAGTAAAATTCCAACACGTTTTCACCTGCAATAGGTGGTAGATCCCTGGCGACAGGAGGATCCGTCTTGTTCTTCTGGTAGGTGCGGGACACGTAGTCGATGTCCTTGGCGTAATGGTTCAGGATTCGCAGGTATTTATCCTGAATTCCCATGTTCGGTAGATTTAGGGTCTCGAACTTCCGCAGGAGTCGGATGGCCTGCTGCGTGTCAATGATGCGCTCAAACCTCTGGTTCATGAAGTTTAAAATTGTCATCTGGAAGGAAAGAAAAGAACACTTTTAAGTGCTATTTGATGATTTTGTTAAAGATAGCTCAATTTTGCAAGCTGGTTCAAGTCGGTGTATCACTTTCAGCATTGAGAATTGCAAAATATATTTTTTTCTGAACAGTCTGTGTCGTCCAATTTCAGTCGTTTTTCGGCTTATTCTGGTAAGCCCAAGTACAACTGATGTCACAGACGGATTCAGGGCCGTCTCTTGGGTGATCTTACCGTACCCCTTAACCCTTTACCGTTCACTACTATCGTACAGTTAAATGCCCTGTACGGATGACCTACATAGCGCATAGCTGCCACTAAAGAAATAGAACATTTAAATATCACATGCAAAACAAGCATTTTTGATGGTACCTTTACATTTTAATCTGTATTGTCAAAACTATTGAAGATATCAACATGCAGTAAAAAACTTTTTTGTTCTTCACATGCTAAAGGTTCAAGATCTACTCACATTTCAGAAGTTTGTGTACTATCTTGATCATGAAGTACTGAAATCCACATGTCAGGAGGGCCAGACAGAGTAGGGTAGGGTAGGGTAGACAGAGTTCCTTTTGATGTGACAGGTCTCATTTATCTTGATTACCCTCTGTTTACATCTGTCACTTTGGGGTGGCTTTGAGATTTTCTGGGGAGATGCTAAGGGAAATTTCTAAAACTGAAAAATTTTAAAAAAAAACAACTTTCAATTTTGATTTTATTGTTGAGCGTGGTATTCAAAGTGGCAGCCCTCCCTACAAAGGTGCACACCACACAGACGACAGCCATATATTGTCATCTTTCTACCGCGCTTTTGCATAAGATGCCATTTGCATCGTTTTCCATTTCGGACACCTCCCATGTGGACACTTTCATGATTTGCTTCATTTTCTGTTTGTGTTGGCCCAGCATACAGTGGGGCATCTGCTCTGCGCTTGCGGCAAGTAAAGCCTGCAATTAGACTGCATGCTACTTCTTTGCGGAAGTCCAGGTGTGTGAATCTGGCTTTCGACATTTCCCTTGTCATACATTTCTTCCAGAGTATGAATGCATTTACTATTGAAGCATTCACAAAGAACCACATTAG
>JBCAUG010730544.1:0-12021 GCA_038406175.1 Haplosyllis leylae | reverse complement strand
CTTCAGTCAATGTAAAAATTGTAAATGTTTAATTAATCTACAAACAAATGGAGAAAATTTCATACCAGGTATTGCAAAGTGTTCTTTAAAAGCACCATCATTTTGTGTACGTTGTTGTAATTGATACACCAATTTGCTATCACTATGAAAAAAATACTAATTAATGATTACAGTAAAAAAACAAAACTTGCATTTAAACCACAGAGTTCAATTTCTTTCCATTAGATATGTTTGAAACAAATCATTAGGAAATTTAACTTTGTTTATAAATAATAAATATCATCAAAAAACCATAATAGTATTCTTTTTAATAATAGTTACAAAATGCTCAGTATATCATTTTGCCCATACCATATTGTGCAAACACCACTACATATTTATATGTAAAGAATCCAAATTATCTACAGTTAGCCTAATTAATTCAGATATTTCATAATTTAATGTATATTGTAGGCGTATCTATTGATATCATTATCGTTTTATCTCAACATATATTAAATTATAATAATCTTCTTAAATATTTATAATACTATTCATACTATTCAACTGATAACTTCTTCAAAAGGTGAGTAACATATTATCTTTCTATTTAATTATTGACATGTGTTTAATTATTGACATGTTACAATGATATGTTCTCTTTACAATATAATTTTGTATACAATATATTCCACATTTCTTTATAAAAACCAACAATATTTTATTTAAATAATACTTTTCAAACTCTATTGTGTTTATCTGCTGAACTCAAAGAAGACGAATATTTGAAACAAATGGAAATAGTTAGTAACCAAACAAAAATGTAATAACAAACTCTATATGCTAACCTTACAATATGAATAATTTTTATCAAATGAGGATATTTTTTATATATAGAACAATAATAAAATCTCATACTGGATTATTTTCCTAAATCAATAAAAAGTCCTCTATGAGATGGTACTTTTTATACTAATGTACTTCAAATTATTTTTATCAAATAGTAAAACTATTAATATTTGAAACAAATATATTTACAGAAAATAACATAAACACATTTACCTTTTTTATTTAAACAATAGGAATATTTACAAAGAGAAGAATCAGAAACATGTTCTCATTTATATTTTCCTGTTCCTTGTTATTTTATTCAAGCAATAGGATAATATGAAACAGAAAGTGTTTAATATACAACAATGTTCATCTGCTGAATTCAATGAAGAGGAATATTTGAAACAAATGGAAGCAGTCTTCAACCCCCCAAAAAAATATAACAATAAATGTCAACATTACAATATTAACAATTTTTATCAAATGAGGATATTTTTTATATATAGAACAATAGTAACATCTCATACTGGATTATTTTGTTAAATCAATAAGAAGTCCTCTATGAGATGGTACTTTTTGTATTAATGTACTTCAAATATTTTTATCAAATAGGAATATTTGCAAAAAAAAAAACAAACAATATTTCATCTTGAACAAAAATATTTTCATTTATATTTTATTGCCATCTGTTATTTAATCCAAAAAAACAGGAAATTTCAAAACAAAAGAAATACATCAACTAATAAAAATCAAACACACAAGATCAAACACTTGTATGTTTTACTGCTGAATTTAACAAATGAACAATTGTTTAGAACAAATATATTTATAGAAACTAACAAAAACATGTATCTTTTCAAGTCAATTTACAGGAATGTGTGATGTAGAAAATAACAAAAATATGTATCCTTTTAAGTCAAGTTACAGGAATATTTTTAAAAAAATCACATGATACAAACACATTGATACAAACACATTCTTATTTACATTTTGTTGCCAACTATTATTTTATTCAAGCAACAAGAAACTTTAAAACATAAGATCTTTAATACATAACAATATTCATCTATTGAATTTGGACAATAGGAACATTTGAAACCCCCCAAAAAAAGGAGTATGTCGCTCAAAAAAAAAAAGACTATATCACCAACAAAAATGTAACAACAAATTCTATGCACCAACTTCACTTTCTCATTAAATGAGGATAAAATATTTTTCTTTTTATCAATTTATTTTTATCAAACAAAGATAATGTAAAAAAGAACTTGCAATCATTAAAAAATATATATAGCTTTATAGACAATTTTGAAAAGCATTAGTTATGAAAAATACTCCTAAAAACTTTTTAATTTACTTTCTAAAAATGGTTATAAGATAAAAATGTTTGATAACAAACATTAAAAACCGTTATTTCTTATTGCTCAATTAAACAAATAAATAATTATATCAAAATTCATAAATAACTATCTGAGGATGAGAATGTAAAATTATTTGTGCAAGTATAATATATATATATATATATGCAATATGTATATATATATATATATATATATATATATATATATATAAATACATACATACATAGGTACATACATACATACACCTATCTTTCTATAAGGGATGGCTGTAAGGGGAGGTATAATAATACATAGTATATAAATTTTAATGATATTTAGCTACATTTTGTACAAAAAAATTGTTTTTACTTTCAAAAATACTACTGTATTATTATGTGGAGGCTATATACATACTAACCTATATATCTACATTACTTCCTTATTGATGTATAATAATAATAATAGTAATTGTAGAATCAAAAATAATAAATATATATTCATTCCTTTTTATTTCACAATTATTAATACACAAAGTAATAATATTTAAATATTTGCCTTCATAGATTGTTTAGATATGTGTATTTGATAGATTTATACACATCTAATTTAATACTACATATATCTCATTTCAATACTACTATATCTAAGTCAATAATTTAATATTAGTCCCTCTGATTTGACTTCTTTATTAGACACTACTATTAAACTAATGTAATTAATACTTTAAAAAATATATAAAATACATATATACATGCATTTCTTTTACATACTCTTAACATTAATATTTCTTTTTAATACTCTAAGATTATTAACATTTATACAAATAAGTGATGCAGTACACAAATTGAAAATATTTAATTGTAAACAGTATAATGGCACTACCACAAAATATATTACACACCAACAACACATCAATATTTGTGATAAATATTATTACTAAATCTTTTTTAAAAAAAAATGTTTCACAGTATATCTTTATTTAATAATCATCTACGTAAAAAGTTACTATACATACTGTAATAAATTATATTCCAAAAAAATTATTTATTACATAGATAAACATACGTTTATATATAAAAAATGACATATGTAAATGTGACAGCTGACAATCATTATTTCTAACAAATTATTACTTAGAAAACCATAAACATACATTTTATAAAATATAGTGACAACTTACATATTATCAATCACTCATTAATTTCCTGTGTGTTAAAAAAGATATTTTCAAACACTAATATCAACAAACAAGACATACACCAACACATACCTAAAATTAAATAAATAGTAAATATTTTCCTAAGAAAAAGATCATTTTGAATATACCTCTATATTTGAAGTTACAAGAGTAACAAGTATTTTTCATTTTCATTATAATCATAAAAGTGAGAATATTTTATTACAAATTCTATAAATACAATTTAAAATGTATTCCTTTTATTTATTTACAATTATTTATAAACATTACTATCATGTATATCAATAACTTACTTATAAAATGCAATGGAGGATATAGAATTATTTGTGTGTATATATAAACATCAATATATACACTTTTTTCTATAACAGATCACCGTAAGAGGAAGTATAACAACACAGACTTTATAAATCTAATTGTTATTAAACAAAATCTATTTCTCCTATTATTAACACACTATTATATTATTATATTGTTATATAGAAGTATATAGATACTAACATCAGTATATATTACTTTTAATACATATATATATATATATATATATATATATATACACGTTTCTGTTTTCAGAATACCCATCTTCTATGAGTATCTAACAGATTTGTACACATCTCTTTCAAATCTATCCTAATGACTTTATAAATTATATAATTCATTTACTCAAATCTCTCTAAAATAGAGAAAACAGAACAAATAATAATATTTTTATACTTTTCTCTACATTTACAAATATATTCACTCTATATTTATAGATGATAACCAGTGATACAGCAGTTGTGATAGTTATTCTTACCTGTGTTTTTTTTTTATCTATGCATCCTGTTTATTTTGTGTAAGTATTACCTCGTGATATATATATATATATATATATATATATATATATTATAAATAATTATGTGTGTATAATTTACCAATAATAAATTATTTTTTTCAATGAACAGAAAATACAAACAATAACTCACACCCATTATATGGCACAAAACATTATTTGTGCTTTTAATAAATATCCTCATTGAATATTTATTAACATTTAAACTTGGAAGAGTTAGATAACTTGTAACAATTACATAATTGGTAAGAATCACTAATCTAAATAAATATAACTTTAAAGATCATTTCTGTGTTTAAACAAATAACATTTACGAGTGATAACAACAGCATTTATTAGTGAGAACAAAATCATACTGAGGTAAGTTAAGTTATCTATTCTATTGATATTACCAGGTGGCAATAAAATTATATATTAATATAATTTTATAAGGGATGGCTATAAGGGGAGGTGTATAAGCACAAACCAATTATGTGATATAATATTACAAAATTCTTCTGATTTTTGTGCTTTTACATGGAGGCCATTCTATTGAATAATTTATCAATTTATCTTACAATGTATATAATTACAAACAATATGTTAATTCAATGAAAGAGATTCATAAAAATATTATATTAATTATTGATATTAATTTTGGTATCACATACAATAATTATCAAAACCTCTAAATATGAATAAACAATTTCTTTTTATATAACACATCAATAAGTGCAAATATGATTATGTTTTTTTAGAGTTATGAATCTCTCATACAATCCAAAGATTTGCAATTTTACATAAACATATCCTAATAATTATACTATATTTTAATTTCAGGTGTGTATAAATAGAATATCTCCTTTTTTTTTATCCATTACATACAAACTAAAAGGTATTTGTTTTTCTTTTCTTAACATTTTATATATAGAAATACTCATAACTACTCTTATTTGTACATTTTATTTCATATAATTAGTATTTATTACTAAATTATACATATACAAATAGTAAATAATTTCATACATTTGTTTAGTTATTTGTATATATTAATCAATATATAATAATAATATTATTTTTACATAATTTATCATTTAAAATATTTGTTCTTCATATGTTCTTAATTCAATTAAAGTGAGTTCTCTTCTCTTTTCTTGAATATAGAAAATACTTTAAATGTTACTATCTACTATGTACATCTGAAAAATATAAATTAACTATATAAATAACTTAAAATATTAACATTTTAATGTTTGTAATTCAGTTTCGACATGGATGACAAGACATATGATTATACATGGAATACAGAGAAGGAAGCACTTCTAACTGTAGCAAATTTTAAATTAGCTGAAGAAGATATTGGCAAAATCAGTAAATTAGTATCTCACAACAACCATAATCAGCAATTCATCAGAGGAATTGCTGATATAATGCCTCAGTTCATGGAAAACATAAGAGCAATGGTTAATGTCACAACAAATCAGTGTGTGCAAGGTATTGTTCATTCTAAACTTTTTCTATGAACTTTAAAATAAAATTTTGCAAAATTAAGTAAATGAAAATCAGTTACAATATATAGAATTTCCAGTAAAAATAATAATTTAAATAATTCTAGGTTTATTAAGTAAATAGTTTTTTTTTTTCTATCATTAAGAACAACTGATCGAGCCAAAGAAACCATCACGTGAAACTAATAAGCTTCTAAATAAAAATAATAAAACTATCAATAAGCAGATTTCAACCTACTTCAAGGATCATACATTACATGGAACTGCTACAAGAACTAGATTAAATACTGGAAGCATGTTTCCACCACCTGGAAACCAAGTATCTGAACAATCACACAAATCAACATTATCAGCCATTAAAATTAGAGATAGTCGCATGCTTCCAAAGCATCTAAAAATAATGAGCATTTGTACTTATTATAACAAACTCTATACATTGTGTAATACAAAGAAGATTCTTGGACATGTTCAAAAACCGGTAGAAATTTGTTTACATATATTTGATTTAACATCAGGATTTTTGGAAAAGATCATACCACTCTGGAATCTTGCTGATGTCAATTTTGTAGATATGTGTATGACTAAAATTGCACATTGGGAATGTCTAGCACTAGGTTATGTGCCAATAGCACATTCTGCACCAAAACATTGGTTTATACGTTTTATGAATGTTGGAGGAGGACCATACTTTACATTTGCACTCGAAATATCATCTATGGGCTCATTTTGTTCATTTGAGAATAAATTAGTGTGTTATCATTCTGAATGTCAAAGCATAGTAATGTATGATACTAGCAAATGGCCCGTTGAAAGTAGTGAACAATACTTTGACATTGGATTGGACAAATCTATAACAGTTCTGAATTTGGTTACTTGTTTAGGAGAAGAACCAAACCAACAACTCGTTATTTTAGACTACTCACATGAAAGAGGTCGAAATATCCTCTGTTTGGATTTGCATGGTAATAAATTATGGAACATAAATGATGTTATGCGATATCCATGTGGTGATAACAAAGGTCATATTTTTTTGCTAGATTATACTTTTCAAACATTATTTGTGAGAAACAATAAATTGTCCACAGATGTATTGCTGAGAATACCAGCAGGTATTAAAAAATATGTCTGGTCAGATACTATGAACAAAATGGTTGTTCTTCATTACAATGAAAAAAGAGATTCACTGGTTATATCCTATTATGATATAGTTGAAAAGTAAAGTATTACTAGAAGTATAGTGTTTACATGTAAAAACAATTAACATATTGATACTTTTGTTACATTAGAGAGTTACAACATGACTGAACACTGAAATTTGATGATATATTGTCATTATAACCACCCACATGAAAATTATAAGTTGTGAAAAATACACATGACAATTTCAGTGAATATTTCAAATTCCTGAATATAGCTCGATGATAAGTCACCATATTGAGTTGGATATATGAATGTAAATGCAAATATATTTTACCAAATATCAAAGCTAACTTTAAACATTATATCAATGTGAAATTAATTTGACATTTCTCATGAAACTTAATTTCTATATATATATAGATTTAAAAACATTTGTTTCCACTTAGAATAATGTAAAGAATATAAAAACAAAATAAATAATTTGTGATACTTTGAAACTTTTATTTGTTTTATAATTGGACATTCAATAAAGATTAGAATTAATAAGTATTGCTATTGCTAAATAAATCAAGTATATATCATTCATTTTGAATTTTGGAAACTACTATCATTTACCATATATATAGTATCTACTGTGTATATTTTTAACTTCAAATTATTACTCAATAGTTACACATATAAGTGTATTTTTAGCATAAATAATGAATTTACTGCCCATATATTCAATAAACAAAGTATGATAATATCTCATGGATTAAATGAATATAATTCATTATGTATATTAAACAAGATATTTTTTTGTGCACAATACTTTGAAAATTATAAATATAAACAATTGAAAATAAAAACAATAAATATAACCTAAACTTATTTAGTAATATTAAAACATTAGAACATATCTAAATTCAGAAAATTTAATTTAACTACTGGTGTGAAGTATATATGTCTTAACAATATCAATAGTTTAAAATAATACATTATTGGTGTCTTTCATTCAATTTCAATAGGGGTGACAAGGCATATGATAATATATAGACTACAGAAAAAAAAGCTCTGCTGACTGTGACAAATTATAAATTAGCTATGGAGGATATCAGCACAATCTGTAGCTATAGTAAATTATTATGTGAGAACAGCTACAATTAGAAATTTATCAAAAACATTGCTCATATAATACCTCAGTTCATCACAGATATTAAAACAATGACAAATCAGTGTGTGCAAACAATGATTAATTTGCATAATTTTTTTCTTAAATGTTGGTGTAAAATAATATATTTTAGCAATTTAAATCAAAATTCATAAATACTTCTAATAAAAATTTTCATCAAATAATAATAAGTAAACCACCTTTTTTTTCATTATTTAAGAATTAACTCAATCTGTAACAATATCACATAAAACAGATGAGCTTCCAAGTAAACATTATGGAATTATCAATGAGGGAACCTTAACTCACTTTAAAACTCATAAATTACATAAAACTTATAAAGAAACTACATTAAATAATGATAAAACTTATTCACCACTTGTAGACAAAATGTCTAGCCAGTAACAAAATTATACACTTTTGTGTTGATTATAATAAAATGTTTAGAATATGTCACACAAAAAAGATACTTCAAAATCCCAAAAACGTATTTTTATATATACTTGACCTACTTTCAGGAACATTACAATTAGTTAAATCACATTTTGAGAATAATATACTGTTTATAAATATGTATTTGACCAAGCTTAAACATTGGAAATGTATAACATTTGGTTACACAGAAAATGTACTAACTCTAGCAGATTTTTCGTTCATACATTTCATCAAGCTTGAAGGACAAGATAAATACCAAACACATTTACTTGAAAAATCATCTTGGGTCCAATGTATTCATTTCATAACATGTTACTTACCTATCATCCTAAATCCCATGAAATATTAGTGTTTCATACTAGTAAATAACTTGTTAAAGAAAATGATCAACGTATTAATATTGGGTTAGATTTTGATTTACTAGTCACCAATTTATTGCTTATGAAAAGTTATACTTTCTATTCTCATATTATATCTAGAACCAGCACATCACAATATTTATTAGAATATTTGTATTTACCTTTCTATTTAATTAACTACATCATTTCTTCCTTAAAGAAATAAATAACAAATATTATTCTTCTATTCAATTACTAACTCACTAAAATTTAAAATATTTCTTTCTACACAGTAATATTACAAAATTATTAATATACATAAATAATATTTATACTTAAATACTACTACTTTTTAAAACACATTATTGAAAGACTTACTTCGATATTTCTCTTTTCAATTTAAAAATATATTTTTCTTTCAATTCAAAGATATATGACTGCAATATCAACAGAAATATGCATGCCTCCAGTTGGATTTCCAACAGTTATATTAGCTGATGCACCAAATATTTCACAACATCAAATAAATAAAAGATTAATAAAACCTGCATATCCTCCATCATTATCAACACAGTAAGTTTCTTAATAGTCATCAACACAACAAATTCCTAATTTGCCATACAATATTTCTATTCTTCATACAATATTTTTATGTACATCTATATATATATACTAATATTTTCTTTTATCAGAATGCATATTGTATGGCACTCAGAATTTGATAAATGGTTTTCACAACTGAACACAAATGGAGAACAATGGATACTAAAACCAACTGATTTTACTCCACAACAATTATTCAGATGGTCAATATTTAAAGATTCTGCTAAAGTTCGGTTCTATTGTTATGTAAGATTTCCATTTATGTTTCAAACTTTAAATTTTAATCAAATATTTACATATCTGTCATCATAGAGAGATATATATTAGTCAAATTTATTTTCTACAATTTATGCTATATATATATCCATATATTTGAAATACATATCTATTATATTATTTTCTATTATATTACTATCTATTATTTTGTATTATATTACTTTCTACTGTAGAAATGTCAACGCAAATGGACAAGCATGAAAGGTCATGTTATATTTTGGATACACTTAGATCACAATGAGAAACTTGGTGCAGTTTTATTCAAATTGTATGGTCAAGCTTGTAATATATGCCATAATTCTCATCAAATTGAATATATGCCACCCATGTGGTATATAGACGAAGTTATTAAGGTATAGTTACACACAATCATTAATATACTCAATAAACTTTAAATATAAAAACTCAAAATTATACTTATTCACCTATGCTTACTTTTGTAGGTGGTAGAAAACTTATACAATCGAGTAAATCAAATATATTATGCTGCTAATAATGCAATGCTACAGCTTCACAGACGTATAGGACAACCTACTGAAACACACAATACTAAACTTTGTCAAGCATGTAATGATGGATCATGTAAATTTGATTGGAAATTTTCTTAGTACACTAAAATAAATACATATCACAATATATATAATAAACATACATGATTCACTTCACTTCTTACATTTACATCATTCACTTCTTATATTTATTTATTTATTGAATATGTCTATGATAGAATACTACATTATTATATTCCATCATACTTTTCAATTCTAAACACCAATACTATATCCTGTTTATGGTATATTCTTGGTATATACTATTATTACATAAACTATACATATTATCATAATAACAAAGGTAAGCACATATTATCAATTTAAAATTGATATATAATAGTATATATTACATCTTATACTATTTAAATAGTATTTACATATTATTAACCTTCAAACTATTGATATATGCTAATACATTTTAAAATAATCCTAATTTATTTTTTTAATATATTTACTGTGGTGGCTATAAAATAATAAATAGAAATATTTATTACTTTATGTGGGATGGCTATAAGGGGAGGTGTAATAACATGTATATTATGAACAAAGTCTAATTATTCCAATATCTTATCTTTCTATCACTTTAATACTTAATCACAATCATTAAAAAATATTATACTTCCCACAATCATCTTTTGATACATTATATATGTTATTATATGTGGAGGCCATACATCACTATAGTATTATTATTTATCATCTCTAGTATTTATTTTTAAATAGTTAAACATTCACATATATAATTTATACAACTCTATTCTTTTAACTCTAGAACAATGGCTTCAGGTAATAATATGACTGATTTGTCTTTAGAAGAGTTCTTATTGGACATAGAACACATACTTGAAACTAACACAGGTAATTATAAAATCACAGACATTGTAAAAAAAACATTAAAATAATACATCTTTAATTGTCCTTACTTAATACATTTTTTTACATCTTAGAAACTAAGGAGGAGACACATACTACACAAACAGATACAACAGATACAAATAAACAAACAACTACATACAATCCAACAAAACATCTCAGAGAACAAGATTTATATTTACCAATGACAAATATTATTCGCATAATGAAAAAAAGTATTCCACATACAGCAAAGGTTTATATTATTTTAAACATCTCAACTCTTATAAATCTCTCTTGTTTTTAATTTATAAAAGATAACTAGAATATTATTTATTTCATTTCTTTCTATTTTCAGATCACCGGAGATGCAAAACAAACCATGCAAGAATGTGTATCGGAATTCATCAGCTTTATAACATCTGAGTATCCTTTTTAATATTATCAATATTGTATTATTTATCTGTAAATTGTAAATTTTTAACATCATCAAAATTATATTACTTATGTATGAATATGTTAAACTGTAAACCTTAATAATGAAATAGAGCTGCTCAAATATGTGCTGAACGCAATCATAAAATAATGACATCTGAAGATATCTTGACAGCAATGACACGACTTGGTTTTGACAATTACATCGAACCACTGTCTATTTTCATTCAAAAATACAGACAGGTTATTTATTGCCTTAAATGTATTCAAAAGATATAACATTTAAATCTCATTTATTAACAATGATTAATCTGTAATTCATTTTTATTTAAATCTTATGAATTACAGATCAATCAATCAAAACCAACTGAAGAAATAGTTGAAATTGCACCAATGGATGGGTTACCAATATCAGATATTGCAACTACTCCACAAGAAGAAATTCTTCTAGATGAACCACCACAAGAATTCATCACATCAGATTAAATAAAACAAACTCACAAATAAATAAACAACTTAACTATTAAAAACATCATATATTTTAGTTTCATATTCTCACTCTATAGAATTCCACATT
>JBCAUG010730533.1:0-12022 GCA_038406175.1 Haplosyllis leylae | reverse complement strand
CAATGTATTTTATCTCCGAAAACCCGCGGGGCGATAGCTGGAGTAACAGTTTTACGCGTTATGGGCGATTCGTCTATTCTACTGTCCCCGGAGAACCATGTGTTCGAGTCGGCAATTTAAATCTAGAATACCTTTTCACCAAAGCTCAGATACACACATAAAGCACGTAAATGTGACCAACAAACCTTGCTGTTGAACAAGAAAATGTCCTTGTGGGCGTTATTTTTTGGAGATTGGAAATATTTCGAAAAGCATGGCCGTGGCAAAACTTCCAAAATTTAATCGCAGCCATGTTGGCACTTTATTATAGTGGTCTACACGCGTTCGCAATTAGGAATTATTCAATGCACAATGCAATTTTCATTGTTGATCAATTTGGAACAATTTAAACCGTTAGAATTACTTTATTCTGTTTTCATGTAAAACCCATTCCTTATTGCACATTTTTCTGTAAGTCATTAAAATATTAAACAACTGCGAACGAATACGTACATAACGCGTCAATTACTTGACACACAGGAAAACATGATCATATAGCCAATATTTTATGCATATGTATTAATCCACGGACACCTATCCGTCTCACTTAAGGCAAAACCCAAGTGATCCTCTTATTCACACTGAGCAACATCAGCAATGGGGTCACTATGGATTTTATGTTTGTTTTGGTCCATGTGGACTTGTTATGCTCTAAATAAAGCCTGTGCCTTGTTTAAAGGCATCAAAATGTCTGAATAGACATGCATGAGTTATGTAAATTTGCCTAAAATGTCACAAATATTTAATTAGAAGTGTGAAAAATAGTGTCATTTGGATGTTGTCAAGTTTTTCCAGCCTTATATATTAAATAAAACTTAAAATGACTCAAGCTGATGCAGACTTTCAGTTGTGGTGCCAAATCATTGAGGAGGTAAAGGAGAGGCCCTTGTTTATAACAAGGGTCATCCAAAGTACCAAATTAATTCCTGCAGAACAGAGGAATTTGCACACATCGATGTGGCAGTGGGGAAAAGTGGTGAGTACCAAGTAAATCTACCTAGATTTCAAATGAATAAATAAAACAAATACCATCATGAGTATTAGAAACATCCATTTATTGCTGCAATTTTTATGTAGGTAAAGAGGTGCAGGCCATTTGCAAGAATCTAATTGATACATACAGAAAAAATCTAAGGGTGGTGCTGCAGGTGACTCAGTGGAAGAAAGGGCATCACAATGGAGATACTATGAATGAATGAATTTTCTCAAGACCTTCATAGGCAATAAAAAGTATGTACAAATCCATTTAGTACTAGTATAGGAAACATTATGAATATTTAATACAATTACCAACAAATACATGTATATTAAACTCCTTAGATAATACAATGGCAATGTTAAATATTCAGAAGTTACAAATGTACCACAGAGGGCTGTACCTAACAACAACAACAACAACAATGGCAATGAAAATCAAGGTGGTACTGGAGATGCAGCACAGGAGGAGGTAAGGCCTTCTACATCAACATCTAATGCTGATAACTATGATACCACTAAAGCTTGCAAGACAAAGAGGAAATCGGAAGGTGAGGCCTGGCAAGATAAAATTCTTAAATGACTAGAGCTTGAAATTTAGCCTACACAAAGCCTACAATCTACATTCATTGGTGCCAACTATTGAATGTAATAACTCCAAAAATCCAGAAAGTAAGACTGATACATCTGTGTGTGCACTGACTGGTTAATTCACTGAAGTGTTTCCAGTGCCCAATTCAGTTCTTACACATACAGTGAGGATCATGATTACTCACTATTACCATGCTGGTAAAGTTCACCAAGTGCATTGCTTCAGGTACATATGAAGGCAACTGATACGTCCGGTGTTACGGTTAATTTAGAGCTGATCTGTAAATGTTAGACATACCAAAATATCCACAAGTGTGATCATCTTGGTGTACCGCATAGATAACTCTAATGCATTAGTGAGGTATCTGTACAGTGGTAGTTTATTGTCGTACTTCTAATGGTAGTTACAGGTTCATCATAAAATCATAAAATCATGCCCAGTCAGGCTAATGAGTACCTTAAGTAACGGGTGTTCCCATGGGTGGCGCACCCTGGCAGAGGGCACTCAGTGGGTAGGTCACTCAACTGTGACTGTGGTCCACTTCAGTCACTTAATGCAATCAGGACTTATGGATACTCAGTGATTATTTATTATTCGCGTGGGTCATTTAGTACATCTAGATTCTGGCTATGACAGCAACAATACTCATTCCCCTATGCCTTATTCACCAGTTAGTGGAACAGTTATCTGCTCTGAAAAGGTATGACAGTATTTGATTTCAAGTTAAAGGAACATTAGAAAGACTATTGCAAAGACCAAGATAGAAGATATGTACATGAAAGCTTTGATGACTCTGCAGAAGTCCCATTTATGGTCTTTGTCACAGCCAACAGCTCTGTGTACAGAATATCATCTTCTGCAACTTCAGCCTCATCTGATACAGATATATTGTTATCATTGGCATCTAATTCTTTTCTTTTGTGTTGCTGGTCTGAAATAATACAATGTTATGAAGAAAAGTATTTATGTTACACAATAACATTTGTATTTTGTTGCCACATTGATATTTTTTCTCACTAGGTTCAATGCCTTCTCTTGGTCTATGTGGGTATACCTGTGAAGGATCATTGTTTGGTACATAATGGGACTCAGATACTGGTCAGACAGAAAAAATGATGTGTACATCTTGTAAGAATGGGGGTTCCCTTCAATAAAAATGTTTATGTGGTGTCACATTTCCAAATATTGAGTAATACCCATAAGTAGCATCTTCTTGTGTATGTCATGTGCAGTCATTGCTGGCTCATTAGAGTCAGCTTATTGATTACTATGAGCTCCCCACAGGATATGGGGACAGGATGGAGGGGAGCATTTGGCAGTTTTATGAAAATGAGACCTAGTATATTTAAGTATGATTGGTCAACATTTATTATTTGGAATGGGGTCATGGGGGTCCAACTAATCAGGATGAAGTATTAAACAGGTCCGAGGAAAGTCCAGGGAAGGTCTGGGGAAGGTCTGGGAAAGTCTTGGGAAGGTCCTGGGAAAGTTGGGGGAAGGACTGGGGAAAGTGCAGGGAAGGTCCAGGGAAAGTTTGGGAAGGTCCAGGGAAAGTCTGGAGAAGGTCTGATGAAAGTCCAGGGAAGGTGTGGGGAAAGTACAGGGAAAGTCTGGGGAAGGTCCAGGGGAAAGTCTGCAGAAGGTCTGGGGAAAGTCTGGGGAAGTTCTGGGAAAGGTCCAGGAAGGATTTTATGCTGGATTTTAGGTAGATCTACCTCAAACACAAAATCTGGGATTCTGAGACTTCTACTGGACCAAATTTGACAAATTATACCTTGTTTGAAAGCTCTCGAACTGTAGATTCAGAAAATTACATAAGCTAGATGATTCCTATTCATTTAAGGTGTAAAAACAGGAGTTAAACACTACAAAATCCCTCAGAGGATAACTGATTATTAAATCTATTTTTATTTGATGTAAGATGTAAAAGAAAATCATATAAACTTCAAATCAACTTGCCCTTTATAATAATATGCAATATATTTCCAAATATATTTGAATCAGTGCAAACTGTGTAAATGTCTTCAAAATACACTGTCATTCTATGACATCACAACGTCATTATGAAATTGACGTCACATACCACGCAACGAACCAGCGATCTGTTGCTACACAGAGAAATATTTTAATAAATGTTCATACCAAATGTTGTTGTCAATCCATCCCAGATTACAATAATTCTTCCACAAGGATTATGATTGAACCACATATTTAACGTTTTTGTTGCATGGGTAGGCAGTTTTACATGTTCATCCTTCGATACCTTAGCAATCCCTTCCCACTGAATAAACAAGCCTGGCACTTCAAACTACAAAACCCAATAATATGTGTGAAGTTATGGAGACAACAATATGTACATGTATTTTCGGCTTTCCATACTCTGCGCTAATTCAAAATTGACCCTATTTACATGATCAAAGAGTTTTTACAAGTCAAAAGATCATCACTACGCAAATCTTGTGGTCTTACCTGAAATTTACTTTGTGCAAGTAATTCCACATGAATATCTTTTACTGTGTAGCCTTCCGACCCCCTTGGTTTATCTGAAATTAAATATTGCTCGTGATACCTAGAAATAATGAAATGCAGAAAATATCAATAATATATCTGCAAATGACTAAAATCACAACAGAATATTTACCAGTCTCAGAAAAGAAATTCATAACAAGAATGCTAACCAGCATTGTGTAGCGCTCCATCTATCTAGTTATGTGATATAATTTAACCGAAAAAACGGCTCAGAATGTCATGAAACACATTTTGATTTTGGAGTTTTTGAAATCTGATGGAATTGGGAAAATGATGTAAGCGGTCGCAAGCAACCAACACAGACACAATTGTGACAAGATAAGTCACGCCATCTTAAAAACTTAATTTAAAATTTCGGCATTTACCTGGTGTTGGCAAGTCTGTTAGTCCTATTTCCTGATTAGCTTCAAACTTTACCCACACATCTACCAAGGCATCGCTTGTTCCCATGTTGACATGTTCAACTGAAATGCGCATCTCCTGGGCCTCAGCAAGCTGTTGTATGGTTGCGAGAAAAGTATGTTCTGTGGAAGTGCGCTCATTGACAAGTTTGAAAGATAATGTGTGTCATGCTAATTGATCACTCAATTTATTACAACCATCTCAAATTAAAATTTTATGGTGTTTGATTCCACATTTAGAATCCTCCTTTTATCTCTTTCATGGTATTTATAGTGATTGTTGAAATACCTGGAATTCTCTGCTGAAAAAGATCTGTTCTTTTCCATAGCGAGCATGAAAATTTACGCAGAGAAAATTGCATCTCGAAATTTTTCTTTGAATGAGACTCAAAAAAGAATCTCGTTTTGTGTAGCTCCAACTATCATCATCTATCACCACTCTTCGTTCCTAATGATAAGATTTTACATTTAGGACAATAATTTACACCAGTTTACTGGCATTTGCTTTGAAAATATACTCAGTAACAATTGTGTTAAACATTACCTACCTTTCTTAACTCACCTACAACATATTCTAGAATAAGCTGCCTTAAACTGCAGTCCGGGTTTTCTCTAAAAATCTCTTCGGGGCATATCCTGCGATGAGTAGACAACAAATGCATGCAGCAATATATGGTCTTTCCCTAAAAATATCAGAAAATTATGTTGTTTAGTAACTTTTCAAATGGTTTTATTCAAAAAAGGTCATCTTGCTCTGATCATCATGCCATAAATCTTAAATAGACTCATTATCGTCCATTCTCAGCTGACATATACGTTGAAACCAAGTTTGTCATCTGAATTTAGTATTAAATTATTACATATGAAAATAATAATATTAGTTTAACAGATAGTGTACTTGGGATTATGACTAACAGAATGCGGCGAGCCAAAAAATAATACAACATCGTATTTCTGAACATTTTGCAGCGCCATTGTGTTTGACGGGCTTGGTTGTCTTTTCGAAACATATTGAGGTCTTGGGAATATAGAGGCCTGTAGATTGTTTAGTCTTCGATACAGATATATGTTCTTACATTTACTAGTACCATATACTTCGTATATCTGAGTTACTCGTCTACCATGTACTGGAACCGATTGTGATGTTATTCATGTCGACTCTGAATAATCGACTGATGAGTCGTACATAGTTAATAAGTTGGCCCATTAAGCATGGCTCTGCTGGAAGCGAGAACAGTGGCAGAATTCGATACAATTCTAAAAGATGAAGCTGGGTAAGGCATTAAAGTTAGGTTAAATGTTAAGAATGACATATTTTCTTGTGAATAAAATTCAAATGTAATACGGTTCATCACTATTTTAAATGCGATCTAGTGGGGATGTCTGGGCGATAATGTGTTCATTTCATTCGTAAATATCTGGATCTCTGCATGGACTTGGAAAGGAGTTCGGTAGTATTAGAACGTGAAATTTACCCTTGTTTTCTGTCTTAGTTGTGTGCATGAACCACTTCACTGCCTTCAGGGAACTAAGTTCGAAGTTGGTTGATAGTTGGTTCATTTGACACTTGGAAAGTAATTTTTAACCATTTCCCAAATGGCCTAATTTACACAGCACCAACTTCTCTTGAAAGCTCCTTCAGATTTGATCAAGATTGAAAGAAAATTAGAGGTTTTTTATTTTAATGAATTATGTGCAAAATTTTTGCTAAAATTACAATAAAACTCTTTGTCAGATTTGTTTACTTCCAGTTCTGAACATTTTATCCTTGACATTATTACCAGGAAAGTTCATCAAAAATACCGAACAAGTACTGAACAACACTACTTCGGAGATTCCAAGTCCACGCTATCAAGTTTGTAACCACACACCTTTCTTCCATAAATTTACAGAACGAAATGTCAGATCATTACATCAATATCCAACACGCTTAACAAAATCACTCTGCTCTCAGATACTGTGCTCTTTTAACACTGTTCTATTTGATATTTAGAACAAGATATTGCTTTAAAGTATCACACCAGAGTTATGTTTTAGAATAAAGACGAGTCTCGGGTGAAGAGTGAAAGGATACCGTCAACAACAAAACGATGACACAGAAAGTCACAACAGCTTTCTGTATTTCATGCTCAGTTAGTTTGAACTTACCGAGATCATTTAAAATAGACACTTCTTTGCAAAACAAGTTCTCTTTTGCGTATGTACAAAATTTATTTTTTTACATGAAATGAGATGCTTCAATACAGACAATGCGTTTTTAAAAGTATTACCGCAGTTTTGAAAATTAAGCACACGGTACATTTTCGGTTGTAAATTTTCCATCAGAGATGTTGAAATTTGATAGAACTGTGGTTGAGGAAACAAAAATGTATGCGTCCACATTTTAAAATCATAATAACAAGAGAATAGAAATACCGTAATGGCCCAAATTGTATATTATTTATTCAGTTCACACGCATGTCCGCGCAAATGTTCGATAGTAACTGACACTTTGTGTTAACTTCCCTGCTATTAGATTTCTTTGATCACTTCCTCCAACTCTTCTTTGTTGAACATGTGGAACATTTTTTCTGGAGTTACTACTGCCATCTGTTATCAAGGAAAAAACACACATATCGTATTACATGAAATTCAAATATAAAGCAAGAAATGAGAAGTAAATTCCATCCAATGGTATCTAAGAGTCATGTGTCAGTGGAATTACCACCAGATTAAGCCACGAAACTTTTAATCGAGTTTAATGTTGAGTGTCGAACTAAATTTTGCCAAAATCAAATCATGTTAAGTATGCTACATAATTCAGAACTTCCTTCGCCCCTCACGACATATATTTTCTATGAAGCTATTCTTTTTGATGGGTTATCTTACCTCTACATTTGTTTCATTTAGTTTTTCTTCCATTACTTGTTTCAAGATTGTTAACGCATGTTTACATGCTTCTTTTAAATTCATCGACTGAAAGAAACAATCATTTTCATTTGTAATCTATTGTGTTGCATGTGTTAAACTTTTTTCAAACATCTTGTATCGTTCAAAATATACCCTGGCTAGATCTCGTGTACCCCAGTATTCATTTGAGCAGTGAACATGTAGAAACAGATGTGCTAAAAAGTCGAGGTAACCTCAATTGATGAATCCCAAATTCTCGCCGAAATGTTGTGACAACCATTGTGAAGTACCATAACCTTCTACTAACCTTATGATACACTTCCTGTAGTGCTTGTTGCGCTCCCTCTGAACCTGATCCTATTGCCTTTGCTTCATATTGATTATATGTACCTGAAGGGTCTACATGGAATCTAAAAAACAAAACAACAAATAAATAACAATGAAGCAACCCTGCATGGCAACGGTTTCCCAGCTCCCGAATGACGTCACAACGCCAGATTATAATGCTAAATTTGTGCACAGAAGATAGCACTATTTCATCAAGAGGACCACTTAATTCTCGAATTTTCATTCGAGAGCTAATTAATGTCACAATCAGTTTTAACTTTGGAAGTATTAAGTAAATCCCAAAAAAAAATTTAACTCACAGCTGTGGGCCTTTGTCGTCATGACCCGCGAACAGCAGTGCCACACCAAACGGTCGGCTCTGCAAAGAATACAACAGTTAGTGGCACGCGACTTGCATGTATATAATTACGTTGAAGACACTCGTTTGAAGCGAACCAGAAGAATTTTATCTCTGGGACATCTTTAAATGACCATTCCCAATGTGTTTTTCAATTTACGCAAACGATTCAATTTTCAAACTTGTATTTTCCTTTATTATATAAGTTCCCCCTGTCTCGGGTCGCTGACGCTGTATAACTTCACATAACAATTACGTAAATGCCAAATTAAAGACACTACAGTTCCTTACCATTGCTCCCGCATCTGCATCGTCGTCACCAAATGACAATGCCAGGTTACTGACGGACTGCGTTACACTTTCTACGGTCATCTTCTCATTGTATGTAAACCAGTGGTTCTGTTTAGAAAGGAATTGTACTGCTTTTAACACGACTATGACCTCAGATCAGTAATAAAATATCTTAAAACAGCGAATCCCATTTTTTAACCTGTCGGTTCAGGTGGTGTGAATTGTACAACGGAGACGTACTCAGGGTATCCCTTACCACATCGCATACAAAGACGCTCAATGTAAACAAGCCCTTACCTGAGCTTCCACTCTTGCCCTGTCGATCATTGTTCTTGAATCTGCTATTAATCCACTCATCGCACATCCTTAAAACAAAATACCAGGTAATTGTGCAGTTAATATACAACATTTGGCTCCGTACTTCAATGTTTATTTTTTTCAAAATATTATTTACCAAAGGTTTTAGTGTAATATTTACCTATATGATTATCAACTTCCATAATTTTTTCTATACTAGAAGGTTCGATAAGCGGAGATGTCACTCGCTTCTCTACTGCCAACACAACACCTTCTGATGTCTGTATACCAATAGCAGTGGACCCGAGCTAAAATAGCAAACGTTAATTAAAGTCATGTTTACACTTAACGTCTGAGTTTTAGGAGTTTGCGTCAAATTTTGTATTGAGTGAATGGTGACGCAAACGTACACGCAGAGAATGGGTTTAATGTTAAGTTGACGCAAACGTTGACGTCGACGAAAACGCAAACGTTAAGTGTACACAGACCATTACAGGTCTGGTAAGGCCTCTTTCTTTGGTTTCGACTAACAGTGGTCACCGCGACCGAAAATGGCGCGATGTAGTAAATTTTACTGGTCAAATCGAATATGTCAAAGTGAGAAAATTATTAACGTTTGTTCCAACAGACAAACGCAAACGCGTCGCCATCGACAGTGTCACTATAAGCGTGAACGAGGCTTTACAAAACACATAAAAAGTGGCGTTGCAGCAGTAATACCTTGATAGCTTCAATTGCATATTCAACCTGAAACAATCTCCCTTCTGGCGAAAATGTATTCACTCCTCTGTCGTATTCAGACCGTGTCAGAAACATGTTGCCGTTGTGTTAAAGATGCCTAAAATAAGTGACAGGAGAGTGACTAAATTTCAAGATGTATTGGTATTTGGCTGTGTTCATGTCTTTGTGCACTTGTGACTATAGCCCAGAGTTATGTAGTACCATAAATAATTGAACAATCTTCAGCGTTTATTAAATCAAAAAAGTGTCCATTTCAAAATTTAATTTGCCTTGTCATCATGAGCATGCCGTCTGCTACGGTTTTCAAACAAGTAACTTTAGCGATGTATGGATCAGTTACCGACTGTATTGCTATGATATGCATCCACTGTATGTCAGAATTTTTGTTGCGTTAGGTGGTATAATAATCGAGTACATTCGGATGTTTCTTGTTCAAGAAATTACCTATTTTCCAAAGTTTTCTCGTGACAACACTTGTTGGTTTTCAAGATGGCGCTGACGACTATTCCGCAGTCGTTAGTAAATGTGAAAACGCTATTCTGCGCGTTGACGTGTTTATATGCTCAGACTCCACTTTGCGATTTATTAATTATTACCCACTAACAGCTATTCTAAATAATCTTATATCATATATAAAAATATTCCTTTGATTTAAACTACAGAATATATATTTTATATTTGAAAATTTCCTCCGTTAGAAAGAAAGTAAACCCGCATCAAAATTAGGTCATTGCTCTGGTTTCATGTACACAACTTGTTTGTTACATGTTTTTGATTTGATTTTTGAAAACAATCCACTTGGTGGCCATGTTAGTACACTGTAAATATTTTTAAAACTGGTTACTAATAGATCTTAAGTGTTTTCACATTTGAGATGAATCAAGTGTTTCATATTTGCGTTTATTTTCTGAAATTAAAACTCTTGCAACTCCAAATTTATGCTGTCCAGAAATCCATGTCAATGTTTTGAGTTCTCTGTCTCTGTTTATAGTTAACATTTGACAATCTTGAGTTAACTTTTTTTTTATTTGCCATTTCAAAACTTGTATACACATTTATCTTTTGCTTACATGTTGTTTATTTTAAAAATAAATAATTATTTACTAACAAGTAGGACAGTTTTTTTCCCGAAAGTGTGTAACTCGCTACGCACTGCCTCTGGTATGGTGCAACTCCCCGTAATGAAAAAACATCCTACTTATTGTAAAAACACAATGGCGGTGGCAAATTGCATCTGATTTGGCCAAAAGTGGAGTGAGTCGGACAGTGTCCTACTCGTCCCCTACTCGTCCTGCATTCAACTCGGTACAGCAAACTCTAAACACAGACAGAGAACTCCAAACATTGACATTGACGGCATGGATTTTCCAACTTAAATTAATGCCGTGTTATCAAAGATTAATGAGAATATTAGGTAGATCTAGATCTTGTGAAGGTTTCACCAGGTGGCTCGTTGGGAGCAAAGGGTACAAAGGCTGCATTTGTGCTCTGCCTTCGCACCCTTCATGCCATTTGCTCCTGCCTTAACACCCTTTGCAACTGGCCTTTGTGCCCTGCCATGCACCACAGGTGTCTTGTCCAGTTCACTCTTTCAAATTTTTGATGTGAGAAAACAAAACAAAACAACAAGGTGTCAATAATGGTCTGATTTTATTAGGGCTCGTCAAAATATGCCAGATTCCACAATTATATAAAATGGATTGTCATTTTAGATAGTTAATAGTCTCTAATTGTCAGCTGGCCTGGCAACATATCAGCAACAATGGGCATTCAAGACTTTGACACAATCTTTGACATACTGGATCCATCGAGACGAGGTGTTCTCAACGCAGAACAACTGAGGCAATTTGATGAAAATCTACACTTCAACCCATTAGATCATATACAGGTATGTTTTCTTGCGGAAGCCATATATTTGTCACAAAGTGGAAATAATTAGGATTTGATTCATACTCGTTATTGGTGGTATTTGATGCATGTAATTCACGTATCATAGGTCGAGGCAGCAATAGAATATGTATGTGGTACAGATGCCAATGGACTTGTGAGCAAACAAAAGTTCGTCGAGGTAAGTTTTAGTGGGAAAGTATGAAACTTGTTGTACACAGCTATCTTTTGGTAGCTTTGGTTGCCAGGGCTAAAATGAGAATTATTTTAATTTCTGACAATTATACAAATGTGTTCACTAGGTTTTGCAAGAACTAGAAAGAAGACGAACTCTGGAAGAACAAGTTCGTTGGGATTTTATGGCTTTGGACAGAACTGGCTCTTGTCGGATTTCCATTCAAGATGCTCTTTTGTTATTTCGGAATACACACAGCGATGACTTTGCAATGAAAACTTGGGAGGCGTTTCTGAATTCAAGGAGTAGCCCACAGGTATGCATTTCATTGGTTGTGAAATAGTATAGTAGAACAATCTTTGGGCAGTCATATATTGGGAAACTACCCCCCGCCCCCACACACACACACTTTTTGCAGCCCTTTGGCATCAAATCATTGATTCGCAAAGGATAATATGTCTGTTTGAATACAATACTATATTTACCGCCCGCCATCCGAAGGACGGGGGAAGGTAATAGTT
>JBCAUG010730532.1:0-26518 GCA_038406175.1 Haplosyllis leylae | reverse complement strand
TTTTTTGGAAAAAATATAAATTTAGGGCCCTAAAATTCATAGTTTAGCTCTTAAACTGTATACTGGGGCCTCCAAATCTGGGGGTGAGGGGGGCCTGGGCCCCCGGGCCCCCCCCTGGATCCGCTAGTGTTGATGTTAAAAAGGCAATTGAGTTTTTCACGATAGGCATTTCTGTCAGATTATCTGACAGATCTTTGCACAGGGAAGAGCAAAAAAAATTTGTCAAAAAATTGCCCCCAGTGGGTTTTGAAACCAGGACCTCCGGATCTTGAGGCCAATGTTCTACAACTGAGCTAAGTCAACATTCACTTGCTAGCCTGAATCTTCATGGCCTTTATAAAGTCATGCTGTATTGATTCTAGAAAAGAACAAAGTCCAACATGTGAAGTGGTGCATGAAACAAACAAAGCTCACTTCAGAAATCTGCCCAACAGATCTCCTCTCTAGCTCAGTTGGTAGAGCATTGGCCTCAGAATCCGAAGGTCCTGGTTTCAAATCCCACTGGGGGCAGTTTTTGATGAATTTTTTTTTGCTCTTCCCTCTGCAAAGATCTGTCAGATAATCTGACAGAAACGCCTATCGTGAAAAACTCTATTGTTGCTGTCAGCAGTGGTGTTCGGAGGCATTAAGAAGATCATCCCTGTGACTGGTCGCACTTAGGACAAACTAATAGACCCTCTGGTGTGATTGAACACTGCCGAATGTGGCATGCTCGGATCCCTTTATTTTGTGTACAAGGCACTACAGTAAATTGTAATATCCCCACTACAGACACAATAACATCTCCAATGCTTTCCTCTTATATTCTCATCTCTTATGGAGAGAGATGGTAAAGAATTAGCTGGGTTTAGTCCGTGGAAAGTAATTTCTTGTGTTGCCTAACAAAAAGGGAGCCGCACTGTGTCATTGTATTTGTTTGGATTTTGCAACGTATAGATGTGATCATGTGGCTGAATGGTTTTCGTTAATCTATTTGTTACCAACGGCAGCCAAGGGCAAGGCTACATGTTAACCCGTACGTGTGTACTCCAATTATAAGGACTTGCAAGTGGCTTCTTCATTTTAGACATATTTAGCAGAATAGTGGTAATGAATGTTACATCTACTGGGAACCATTAGTAAAATGAGATCAGTAACTGGATCCATCAGCGACAAGATGATTGGCCTGAAATGTGTTGTAAAAGCTCCTGTGACTCAATAAAATTACAATCTTGTGACTGCAGGGTATCGTTATTACGCTGCCAAATTCATAACCTCCAAGCAATAAATAGTCCAAAATAAGGTCTTGCTTGTGATACTCCTTAATTTTGCCCGATCAACCCATGTCTGCCGACACTTGATATTTATTTGTTCGGAATACAATTGCGTGAATTTCTTTTACATTGCCGAGTGCTTTTGCGTGTACCTACGTTTGTTGCGTTCTTCAGTGCTTCCGCCCTCGAGCCTGGTTGGTAAAATTAGGTTCATATTTGAATGAAGAGAGATGGACATGTTGCTAAGGTGGATGCTGAGGTGCTATTGACAAATGGATTGTGGACAGGTTGTTCGTGATGTAACCAGGATATTTGTTTTGGACTTGCGGTCTTGTCACTCCACTCCACTTTCATCTTATTTTTCGTATTGCCAAGGGTTCACAGTCATCCGCAACAAATTAATTACCAACGACAATTCACGTTTTCAGGTTCCTTGCGTGATATTTGATAGATTTTAGGAAAATCCATTGTTAGTCAGTTTAAATGTTACGTTTATTTTGAAATTAGTACCAAATATGAGTATTTTTTTGAGCAATTTATATTTGCTATTAATTGATTAAGGACTAGTGTTAGGTAGCAGATCCATCCATGATAATTTTACAATTTTACGTAACATAGTACACTGTAGTTGTTGGTAACGCCTACATTCGATTTGTAAAAATTTGAATTTGTGGTCACGTTAAGTAAAAGTTGGTTCATGTTGATTCTCTCCTGCCGAAGAAATATGACAAATTCACGTTTGTTTTTGTACATGAATATTTGATTGACTTGGGTCTAATTATATTTCCAATATATTTGTTGACCTTTTCACTAAACTGAGTTTCTGGTTTCTGGCCATGCAATAGTTCAAAAATGCGTGTCCCCAGATAGTTCTTCTACCGCTGGGACCTTCTGCCCATGAGTAAGCCCTTCAAGGAAGTGCGTCTTCACTTTTCCTTTGCCCTTAAAAAGTAAGAGATTGAACACTTGATGACTTGGCAGATGTCCAAATTCGTTTTGCAGTCTATTAGCGATAACGCGAACAAATTTTAATATTTTGAATGCGATACTTACATAAACTTCAATTTCCCCTCGTTCTGTCATAAGGTATTTGTTACCGTATTCCAAGAGAGCATTCTTCATGTCATCACTGATCTGGATCTTCATTACTGTAATGAATCAAACGGAAAGAATCGACATGTTTTTAAGTACATTTACGTCTCTTCTTTTCGAATGCGAGAGATAAATAGCGGTAATACCTTCTCCATTACGAGACATTCTTGATGCCATTTTCACAGCTTCTCCGAAGATGCTGTATCTCGGTGTTTTGGTACCAACCACCCCAGCAGCACAAGTTCCTGAAAAGTAAAACGTTTACAGGAAATCAGAAATGTGCAAAGTTGTCCAAAACAGGTATTCTTTACTTATAGCATTTTTGTTTGTTTCAATTGCATACATAAGTAACCGGGTGAATTGATCTTTAGTTACGTAACAGATCGGGAGTTACTAACCAGAGTGAGCTCCAGCTCGGACTTTTATGACAACCCCAGGCATGTTGTCCATTCTGAAGACATGGATCTTGTTGAGCAATTGTATTAATAGGTTAGCAATCTCGGAAGCATGAGTCGAAGTTCTGACGGGAACTCCACTTACTACGCCGTAAACATCATTGGACTGCTCCATCTTATAAACGTTGTGTCGTTCCATCTCATCGTCGAACATACTGAAGGAAAAGAGACATTAGTCTTTTATAATTGGGTTTGTAGTGTCACAAGTGATACGGTTCTGAAGGACCCAAAGCTCTTGAAGACAAATCTGCCATTTGAACGTACCCATAAAGAGAGTTCAGTAACTGTACTACTTGTAGTGGCGTGCACTTGGAGATCAAAGCAACAAATCCAACAATGTCCAAATAGCAAATTGACACATTGTCGAAATATTCGGCTTTCACTTCCTTACCCATTTTCAGATCTTCAGCAATGGATCGCGGCAGCATCTGAAAATTTACCAGCCTTTCAAGATTCTGTGTAAATTAACTTTGTAAAAGTGAATAATCATGTCAACCACATCGTAACATGTTAAGTCAAATGTATCCTTCAAATGTTACCTCGTAAAGCAACAATTCCGTTTTTTTCTTCTCAAAAGCAAGTTCCTTAGACTTATTTCGAGACATTCTGGCATGGGATATGATGTCACCAATCATATAATAGATTCTTCTTGAATACCTGAAGCACATCATATGACATTTTCTTTTTATGTAATAAAGGAAAATATATCTCTTTGTTAATTTAGTTCATGTCTTGAGCTTTTTGCTTCGGTTGTCTACCAACCAAATTGCAACTAAGAGGCAGATGACGACGATAACAGCGAGGACAGCAATGTATATTATCAGCTCCTGTTCGGCATCACTGACAATTTCGTCTAATTCTTCATTGAGTTCCTTGGTAAGGTCTGCGCGGATACCAACCAACAAAGTTAAATAAGCTGTCATATCCTGTGTGAAAAATACCAGTATTAAAAATAAAATTATTCTGTTGGCTAAATTGAAAAAGTAGATAAATTAGGATTCAGTGTCATTTGGAACAGATAACCTTTTAAAAAAGTTGCCTTCTTTGAATCGTCTGTAGTTTGAAATAACGTTTCTACTTCTGTATTAATGCAGCATGCATTTACCTCAAACCATCCTTCGCTGTTATCAAATTTCTCATTATTTGTTAAAGCGTTGCACTCGTTAGGGTACGTATCAGATGTCATTTTTTCTCGTTGTTCTTTTATCTGTCGTTCCAGTGCGGTACCAATGTAGTCCTTTTCATATTTGTCACTACTTGGTGGATGTTGACTGAATGCTGAAGTTCTTAGTGCATTTGCTTGTCCGTCAAGATTGGCAAACCTGAGATGAAAATGGAGTGTACTTCTATTTGTGGGCAATTGTTATATTTGCTTTTGTTTTCACTGTTTCTTTTTTTTGAAAAAAATTGGGAGGAGTCCTTTTCGTGGGCCACTGGTACCCCTGTTTGGACTTCTGGTGACGTCTGCCCTGGGTTACCCCAGTTCTTTATCGTGGAGCAAAATGGCTCTAAATAGGAAATTTTGATCAGAAAAGGTTTGTTACAGCTTTCAGTTAAGTCGAATAAAAGTCATAAGTACCAAACAAAATCCTCGGGAGAGTATCCACATGTTGTGAAGAAGGTTGAACCCAAAGCCCGCTGGATACCAATGGCATCTGCAGCTCTTAATAATGATCCGGCTGCTACCACTAAGGACCAGATATCACCTTTTTCAGGTAGCACGATATAAGACGCGGCTTCGTCCATCATGGCATTGTTAATCTTCGTATAGAAGTTAAGGTTTTCTTTTACAGATGGAATTTGGCCTTGAACCTGAAACAAGTTACATCAATTTTATTTCTTTCAGTAGAGACTACGTATACATACTCTGACGCTTTTAAGTTTTCTTATCTTCTCATTTCTTTTGTGTCACTTTCATTGCAATTGTGAAATGTGATAGACATTAACATTAAAAAGATGATTTGGAATTAAAAACAACGTTATGTTCTCACGCTATCTCTGTAGTTATTCAGGTATGTTTTGAATTTAGCCTTTGTAGATAAGTCTGCATCAGTGAACCAGTCAGATTTAAGCCATGATTCCAATTCATCCAAGGCTCCGTCAGTGATTCTTCTTTTTTCAAGCAGTCGGTCATACGCCTCAGTATTGGCTCCTCCCGAAGATAGGAATGTTGCAGTTGTGCCTCTTTCCACCTGCAATCAGTGATGGTCTATTTGATTACCAATTGCAGTTCTTTTATATTTTATATCTGGTACCGTATAATCAGACCCAATGAATTTCTAGCACAATCTCCGAAAAAGTAATGTCTAAGTGTCACAGACTCGGGGTGTCTTGAGAGCTTACTCGACAGGAGATACCTCAACAGAAAGCAAAGTCACATAGTTTATTGCCTATCTTGTTCATTACAGTGAATAAAACCCTTTGAGCACAGTGTTTTCAAGGGAAGCAACAAGCCTACACTATACTACAAAAATAAAAATATACCACTTTCAGTGAACAGACAATAATGTCAGAATGAATGAGAGACATCCATTAGTGCCATTACTAGGATTGACAGAACCAATCAAAACTGTTTTGCAGGTGGATGTCATACATGCCAAATTTGACAAAAATATGTATCAGTGAGGATGAACTTGTTCATTTTAAGATGTAATGAATCCAGTATCCAATGAATATGATTTAATATGACACTCCTGGCCATAAAACTCCCTGTAGACTGAATGCAACTCAATTTAACTGAGAAAAATATAATTAGAATGCAAATACTGTACCTGGAATGCAAGTAGAAGCTACAGAAAGGTATTATGTTGATTAGAAGTAATTACTACTGCTTTTAATGAATTTTGGCACAAAGTGCAAATAAGAGAACCCAAGAGCAACTGAAGAGCCCAGGTCTGGCAACCCACATAGATACCTGAGCAACCTATCAGAGCACATGGAAAGTTTAGGAAAATACTGAGTGACAGATGTCAAGGCATTTGCATAAAATCTGGAAGTTTCCTACTCAGTTGACCAATGAGAGAGAAGCAGGCATTATGGCATGTGGAGCTAATGCAGTAGTGTGACTTCCTCTGTAAATTCAACTTTTTTAACCAGTATTCTTAAATGAAGTCCAAGGGACAAGCATAGCCTGTCTCTTGGGTCCAGTTCTATTTTCAGTAAATGTAACCTGCCTAGCCAGAGGAAATGTGTGGGAATGTGCCAAGGCACAGGACGATTCCACCTATCACGTACCTTACTGCTGAACTGTTATGAGAATGATGTCTCCATCATTCATGATGCCACCAACCCAACCCCATATAAGAGCTGTTTCCTTCTCTTGTGGGGCTTCTACTTCAATTGCTTCTTCTGTCAGAATCTGATTCATTTGCAAGGCAAATGTTCAGTTCACTATCTACTGTGAACCAGAGGTACTCATGGTGGTATGATAGTGCAAATCCTGTGATTTGTTATCATTTATGTGATCCAACTAGCAGTTATTTGCTAGTCTTGGGTTTTTAGTTAAAATCTGTCACTCTGCTGCATAGGAGAGTTTACTGGAGGCATGAATGGCCCTACCACCCAGGCCTTCTGCATCTGTGGAAGTGAACCATTGCCTTACTCACCAAAGGAGAGTGCATGACATATATTAGGCATATTGCATGACAGCCAAGATCCAGTCTAAATTATTGACCAATTAGAAGATTTTGACAATATTGATAGCCAATCAGCACACCATGCATTTCTATAGTCATAGCACTACTCCAGTTCCCAATATTTCCAATATGCTCATTGGCAGCTGGGGCACAATATACTTGGACCAACATGGTTGAAAATGTCATGAATGTCATCACAAATAACCAAAATGTCACAATGACATCCAGAAACATCAAACTACTCTATATTAAAAGAATCATTGGGTTTTAGTAAGTAATTAGGTGATACTGCATGCATACTGTCACACACGCTGCAGTATGTAAGCAAAAAAAGGGAGAGAATGTTTGAAACAGTACTCGAACAATGTGACCAAATATGGCATCAGCACATACCCCGAAAGCAGTTACGATTTTGTCGATCTTCAGGAATGTATTGATGGCATCCTGTGAGTCCTTGGCATCATTCCTGGTGTTGACAGCCTGCACTACTACTACGACAGTCAGAGCAATCAGTGCGAAGATCGGAAGTAATATGACGAGGACCATACGGCCCATCTGAGTCTAAAATGATATATATTTTGCTTGCAATTAAGGAAGGTCCCTTCCACCGTAAAATCGTCTTCAAGTTGTAAAAACAAATAAAGAAGACTACTTACACAGCGATCAGCATCAGCCTGTTTGATAACTTTTTGTTCTGTGAATTCGGAATCAGAGACTGAAACATTGTCGGCATATGTGTTGTTAAAGGTATCTAGTTCCTTTCCCTTCATCTTGTTTCCAGATCCTACACAGAGGACAAAAAATAAGCTTCCAAGTTGTGATAATAAAATTCACTAAAATTTAAATGAAAGTCACCAAAATCCCCTAGCTTCCCAGCGGATTCAACCGAACTATCTTTCTATAAACTCAAGAATGTGTGGACATTTTCAAAAAAATTACTTTTTGATGCTCAGATAATTGATTTATCTCAATTCTGTGGTATTTTACATGTGTATGAGCCAATTACATTTGTGGTGAAACACTTTAAAATGTATCCAAAGCTTGTTCATAATCGAAACAACAAAATGCAGTTGGATCTCTTAGTTTATAACAAAAACTGAAAATGGTTTGACATTAAAAGTATTGAAATACCCAGAAAATTGGTTCTCATTCTCATGAAGAGCTAAAATAAAGTTTTAGATTTTGAAACTGTATGGAGAATAATAATAATAATAATAATAATAATAATTTATTCGTACTTTTGTTTTACAGGGTTGCACGTATGCTTGTGAGTGTTTACGATACGAATATACTATACAAAAGTACTGGACATAAGCAGTCTTAATAGACTTTATACCGTAGTATTATTATGCCCATGAACTATAATACAATAAATAATACATAAATATTAACGCAAACAATCTAGAATAATAAAGTTTTTGATAATATGTACACTGTTGTTGGTACATCCTGCGAAGTTTGTCCAATGTCAGAAAAAATAAAAATAAAGTACGATATTGAATAATCGTATTGCTTGTTTTCTTGATTAACTTCAGTGATCTATTCACTTGCTCCTAGCAAACTCCTAACAAACAATTTCCGTTTATAAACGTAAAAAATCAATAGCATTTTTTAACCATTGGTATAGCCGGTTCGTTATATGCTTTAGGCCCAATCTCGTTACGTCCTGTAACACATTAACTTTTGGCCATGCATCTATAGAGATACAGTGACCTATGCCTATGCATGTTTTGTGCCTTCCTTGCAGTTCGGTTATGCCCTGCAATGACGTTGTGTGTTTGTTGCATCCGGTACTCAGGCTATAAATGTGTAATACCTCATTACTTTCTATCGGTGGCGAACTTTGCCAGTTCAACATTTGGTAATCTCCTTATGTCATTCTATCACAATGGTTAGAACGATTATGTTATAACTTTTCTCAACTTGAGAATTGAAAGTAACTCAAAGGAATATTTACAACTACAGCCAGTTTTCAACTATCCATACTGGCTTTACCCAGGTGCCAATGGGCAAGTGTTAGACTTAGTACATAATTACTAGATCGTGAGTCGTATTCACACATTGTAGTATGCCTTTCTTTGCGCATTAGCACCTGGTTGTCCTATGCCGTTGTAATCCATAGCCCGTATTTATGGGCTGACACATTTTGCGTCTGGTGGTACTACATATACAGCAGCAAGGCCACTAAAAGTGTTAATCGATTTGATGTTATATCCAATAATACTGTATGATGTAAAGTAAGGTTGGGTTGTAAACGATTGTCCAATTACCACGATGACCTGACACAGACAATGTTAATATATTCCTGTAAGAATGTTACGACCGATAATCCCGTGCAGCCATGTTGCATCCTATAATCCTTGGGGCATGTCCTTCAATTTGATGTAAACGATTATGGTTGCATCTCGGGTTGGTTTAGCAGCTGTGGCGCGACTTCTGCATCGAAAATGTAAACTTTTTTCCACACTTGTTACACTGGTAGGGCTGCTCCCCACTGTGTGTTCTTCTGTGCTGTTTAAAAAGTCTTTTATCCTTCGTTTTGTACTCGCAGTCAGGACAGTCAATTGTTGTAGTCCAATGTGTAGATAAATGTTTAAGCATATCATAATAATGTGTGAAGTCCCGGGAGCAACCTGGGTGTGAGCAGACATGTGGACGTTGCTTATATTGCGCCTTCCTGTGATCTTTCAACTGTGACTCGAATGGAAAAGTGCGATGACAGTCTAGACATGGGAGTTGTTTCCCATCATGTTTATATTTGTGTTTCTGGGCACTGAGAGGGTTATTAAAAACCTTGGGACATTTCCCACATGCTATCGGGGGATGACGCTCACTATAATGAGCAATGAAGGTTGTAGAGTTGGAGAATCTTTCTCCACACATGTCGCAGCGACAGCGACGTCCAGTTTGTTTCACAGGTTTTCTTATGCCGTGTTGTGTTATTTTCATATCTTTTGCACCTATTGTTTTTGTTGCCTCCTTGGTGTCCTCATTATCTGTTGTACCCGGTAATTTAACATGCTTACCAGATTCAAAACCCAATGATGCTGGAGTGGTTTCCTGTTTGTCAGTTTGTTTAGGAGGTTCTGGTTTCGGCTTTGAAGATCTATTTTTCTTTATCACTCTCTGGGCAGCTATACGTGTGACTGATGGTCCTTTTCTAGGCCTTAAGCTCATTTGCTGTTTCTTCTTCCTACCTGGACAGTAGGTTGGGTCAGATGCACTGTCACTATCCGACTTGAAGGAGAAGGCATTTCTTTCCATGGTATCCGATGCATCTGGGTCACCATGTGGTGATGGAATTGGCGTGGAGCTTTTAAGGGGTATTTGGTCGGGCTCATCACTTAGGTTAGCTATAGATACATTAACATCCCTTGACATTATGTCTATGAAACTAATTGTTTCTATGTCATCTTGACTTGGTGTCAGAATTTGGTAGCTTACAGAAGAGTTGGCCTCGTACAGTCCATCAGGTAAACCAAAAGATTTTAGTTGTTCCTTAATTTTTTCTTCCAGCTTTTTTAATCTGGCTGGTACAGTGTTTACTGCTGGAGGCATAGCTTTTACACGTGATAAGTCATTGGCGGTTGCGTCCTTGGAACTGGTCACATCCATTGATGCAGAGTCCGATACTGTTGCATCCTCTGAAGCGGTTTTTTCCGTCAATGTGTTATCAGCACATGTATGCATGTCTATGCCATTGAGTGAAGAGCTTTCTGGTGGTAACAGAGCTGTTGTGTCCTTTATGTCCTCTGGATAATTTTCTACACTCGGTTCAATGTTAATGAACGGGGTATTATCCGAGAGTGGTGATGTGGAGTTTTGTATTAGGTCACTATTAACTCCATCTGAAGTGTTAATTAGTTCACCGATTGGTAGATGTTTAGCAGGGTACTCTATGGTACTTGTAGCGTCCCTTGAAACCTGAGAGCCTGTTGCATCCGGGGAAGTTTGAACAATATTAGTACTATCAGACATTATTGTTACTGAGGTTTGCTTCCTGGATACAACAACTTCATCGGGTAGTGGTAATGGTAGAGTGTTGTCATAATCCACTGTGGGTCGGTGTGGGGATGATTCAGAGTACGCTATGGTACTTGCAATGACTGTTATATCCTGAGAGTCTGTTGTATCCGGTGAACTTTTAGTATTACTGGTGCTGTCCAATAATTCCGTCGATTTGCATTGGTTTCTGGTTACAACGACTTCATCAGATGCTGGTAATGACGTTATGTCCTGTAAACATGTTCCTTCCTGGGAAGCATCATTGCTCCACATGTTCAGGATTATAGTATCATCGGAGGAGCTGTTGGGATCTTCTTTGACTACCGTGGATTGCATGGACATCACTGCGCTTATCCTTAGGTTGAGAGCACAGTCCATAGCATGATCAGGTAATAGTGCTAAGGGTTTACCTGTATCTTCGTCTTTCAGAGGCAATGTTGATGCTGTTGCAAAACTGATCTCTCCGATGGGTAAATCAACGATAGGTTTAGGTTCTTGAGGGGGGGTGTCATACAAGTCGTCAAATCCTCCTTCAGGGACAAAGTCTGCATCAAAGACTGTAGTTGTACTTGGCAGGATTCTGGTGACATCGGTGTCTGCAACAAAGCTTTGCAGGTTTTCTACCACTTGGGTGTTACTGGCATTGAAACATGTTCATTCACGATGGATTATATAGAGTTCACGTTCATGTAGATCCCTGTGTAATTCTCTTGCTTCTTGTACCTCATTGAGGTCTATAGGTGGTGGTCTTACTAATATCGGTTTGCGGAGCAATTCACCATACAAATTATCACCAAGGAATAGAAGACGTGTCTCACATATTTCCTCCACTAACTCAGGGCACATGCCTGGTTTAACATCCACAGTGCACCAAGTTTGATTGTTGTTGTACACTATACTATGTCTTCGAAATAAGATGCTGAGACCATAGAGGCTCAGTTCGTCTGGGCCATGTTTCTTTAGCCTTTGTTGATTATACCAGGTTCCGATGTCTAGATCTTTCATGCCAAGGCACACTCATCCAGCCAGGTCATACCACTGCCAGTTTGATTTGATTTCTTCTCGCAATAGTTTTTTTACTTTGGTTGGGGGAATGGTGGTATAGCTACTGAATATTGAGTACAGACACTGGGTGTTGATTTCGCCCTTTTTTGAAGTGAAACACTTACTGGTATCGAGCTCGAACATGGCTGCCATCCAACTTGTTTCAAAGCTGTCTATGTCCACTGCATCACGTTCACTTAATGTTTTCACAGTAGCTACATATTCAACTCTCTTGCAGGCATTCAATAATTCTTCCGCTATAGAAATTTTAGTGTCATTTGGCGCGATCATGGTCTTTGCCGCCATTTTGTACATTGCCACCTGGTACCTTTCCCGGAAAGGTAGACTGGTCCTTTTTAATAGGTAGTCAGCAATGCCATCACAATATTTTGGTTAGGTATGATATCACATGCATTTGCGATGGTTTATGATTGATAATACTCATAATGTGACATGTTTGTAACTGTTGTCACATGTAGTCAATGTTGCCGCCTGTACTTTCACTTTGAGCTAGTGAATTTTTTTAGTCGCTTGTCAGGTAGTCATGAATGCGACACAGTAGAATGATGGACAATGAGGATGACATAAATGTTGTGTCCGGTAGGCTGTTGTGACCCGTAGTCAAGTCATAAGATGGATTTTACAGTGTTTGATGAATACTTCATACTCCGGTATGGATTGTACTGATGATGGAAGTGACTTGTAATCTACTATGCTTTTATACAGGTAACTTTTACGGTACAATGTATTTGTTTCTTTTGGGATATTCAAGTTCTTTTTATTTCTAGTATCGTACCTGTGTGTCTTCACAAGTGATTTTTTATTCGGGTCAGTTGTACTGTCTAGGACAATTCTCTTTGGGAGTTGTGAGTGTTGTACCCTGTAGCAATGTTTAAAGTTGGACAGTTTTATCGCTTCTTTTATTGTTAGGATTTTCGATTTGTGATAGTTCTCTATCATTGGTGGCAGGCCAGTTGTAAGGGTAAAACATTTATCCTGCAATTTCTGCAATCTTTTCAAGTCTGTTGCAGATAGCATATTGCCCCATGTATTAATACAGTAATTCAGGTGACTGTATATTTGTGCGAAATAGAGGCATTTTTTTGCATGTGGTGATAGCATATTTTTGCCTGCTTTGAGCATATGCATATTCCTTTTGATTTTTAGAATGATTTTGTTGACATGGGTTTGCCATGATAGCTTATCATCTATCCATACTCCAAGGAACTTTGTAACTTTAACCATAGGTAACTCTGTGCCATTTAGGACTATGTTACCGCCTGTAGGTTTTTTTTTGGCCAAATAGCATGCACACTGATTTACTAACATTTAGTGTGAGGCTATTTGCTTTAAACCAATCGTCAATTATTGTCAAGTCTTCCTGTATTTTCCATAGGGCATATCTATAGTTACTGGCACTAACAAAGTCTGCGAACAAGATACATCCTGTATGTTGCAGATGTAGATACAAATCATTTGTGAAGAGCAGGATGATCAAGGGCCCAAGGCAAGAGCCTTGTGGGGTGCCATAGTCAACCTCGTACCAGTTTGAATAAGATATTTCTGTGTCAGATGTATTACATTTGACTCTTAGACTCCTCACATTGAGGTAGGATTTCAACCAGTCCAGGGGGGTTCCTCTTATTCCATATTTATCTAATTTCTTGTAAAGAATGTCATGTTTGATAGTGTTGAAGGCCTTAGAGAGATCAAGATAGACTGCAATGGTGATTTTGTTTCTTGCATTTTCTTTGACTATTGTACTCAACAAATCCTGTACAGCATTTTCGCAGCTATGTTTACTTCTAAAGCCATATTGGGCATTATACAGTTGATCTGTCATCTCTAAGAATTTGTAGGTTCTTTTGTATATTAGCTTTTCTAGTACTTTGGAGATGGTTAATAGTAGCGAGATCGGCCTGTAATTTGTTTTTTGTTCTTTACTTTTACTTTTGTAAAGTGGGATTACTTCCGCATTTTTCATTCTGTCAGGGAATTTCCCTTCAGCCATAGATTTGTTAAAGATGATTGTTAGCGGCTCGGTTACTGCTCCTTTTATTTTTTTCAGCAGTTTATTACTAATGTTATCATAGCCACTGCTTCCCTTATTTGGAAGTTTCTCTATGATCTTTAGAATTTCTTGTGGATTGGTGGGTGTAAGAAACAAGCTCTTATCGTTCCTTTGGATTTTATTCATATATTCTGTAATAGTTCTGCCAGGTTCTGGAATTTTGTTGGCGAAAAGCTTCCCAACATTGGCAAAATATTGCCCCAATTCATTGACAATTTTCTTTGAATCATGTGTCAATATATTATCAACTTCCAGACTGTCTACTATATGAGTCTTATTGTTGGTTTTGCCAGTGATCTCATTTATCACTCTCCACAATTTTTTTGTTGAGTGCATGAATTCCCTGCATTTGTCTGAGTAATATTGTTTTTTTGAGTATCTTATTACTTGCTGTAGGCAGGATTTGTACTGTCTGTATCGTGCTTGTATGACTGGTTGCGTCCTGTCAGCAAGAAACTTGCAGTACAGTATACGCTGTTTAGTTTGAGCCCTTTTGATACCCTTGGTAATCCAGGGTTGATGAGGCTTGTTTTTTTTTGTACACGGCCTCAGGGGAGCATGTTTTTCAATTGATTCCTGTAAAATGTTATGAAACATAATAAAGGAGTCATTACAATCTGTGTTCTCTAGCAATGAGTTCCACTCAATTGCTACAAGGTCTCGTTCAATATCATTAATTTTTTTGTCAGTAAGTCTTCTTGACCATGTAGTTGTTCTATCTTTAGTATCCAGATTCATGGTCAGTGGTCACTGATATCCTCAGTTAACAGCATACTACTACACCTTCCATGTAATGAGCCTGGTACTAGTATATTGTCAATAAGGGTCGCTGTTTCATTTGTGATACAAGTGGGTTTAGTAATCGTGGGGTAGAAATTATGTTCAATGAGTGATTCATAGAATTCTTCTGTTTTTTTATGGTCATTTACTTTCAGGAGATTTATGTTGTGATCCATACAGATTATGGCATCACACTTATCTGCCTGTAGACACTTAAGTATTTTGTCCAAATTGGTCATACTTTCAGTCAGGTTCATGTTTGGTGGGTGATACATGCTTACAATTAGCATGGTATTTGTTGCGCCCTTTATTTCTACACATACGTGTTCAACGGTTGTTGTGTCCAGTAGTAGGTCATGCACTTCTCTGTACATTGTCTTGGTGGAGAGGAGTATGCCAACTCCACCTCCCTTTTTACCAATCCTTGGTTTATGTATAAAGTCATAGCCTGGAAAGTTGGCTCGAGAGCTTGATTCTTTTCTAAGCCAGGTTTCATTCAGGGATACAATGCTCACTTTATTTGAACCTCCCAATTCGTCTAGGATATTGATTAGTTTGTACTGTTTGCTTAATAATCCTCTTATGTTCAAGTGGAGGATGTTCAAGTCAGTATCCGATAACATTGAGTACTTTTCTTTTGAAATGTACTCACAATTATGGTTTAGTATATCCTCATTTCCAGATGAGAAACTGATCTGGTCAAAGTCAAATGTGAGGTTGTTGTCACCTGTAGTCATTTCGAAGTTAGATAAATACGAACAGTGATTACTAATTACAGTATATGATACAATATATACATGGAGCTGGGTGATGATAATGTGAAAGATGAATATGAAAAAAAGAGTAAATGATACAAAAGCAATAGTGCTTTAGCGATAGTGCTGGATATAGATGAAGTGACTTACAGTTGTATGTCGGCGGTCTTTTTTTTTTTTACAGGAGGTTTTGTTGAGTCCTGTAATCATGATGTTCACCGGAGTGCTGGTTAGTGTTCTGGTTATGTGTCGTTACATCTGGCGAAGTATGTTGTTACCTGCGAATATCTTATCTACATAGGTATTTCTTCCCGCAGTTCCATCAATATTTCTCCTAGGATGCCTACATTGGCCCAGGTATTCCTATCTAGACATTTCTCATTTCTAATTGGTACTCCACTTCCCCACAATTTATCATATGTAAGTTCAACAATAGTTTTTTTTCCTGTGCTGTGTAGTATCTTGGACAGTGTTTTGTTGACTCTGAATTTGGCTTCAATTCCTGGCTTGCAGATGGACTTGGCTACCTTACACCAATTTTCATGATTATAGCCTTTAATATTGGAGGCTAGTCATTTGCATTGCAGTGCTGATGTTGCTGACATAATCTTCTTGGCATTTTCATGGTCGTTGAAATGAATTGCCTTTTGCTCTTGTATGAATTGTTCTGAACAGTGGTAGGTCTTGCCATTGAGTTCGAAGTTTGCTGGGTGGAAGTTGGATAGTGGATTCAACTCACCAAAGAAGCCTAGTGTATTGTCGTCTGATGTTGATGTGGCTAGGAATCCATTAAGATCTTCTGGTAGTTGCCCAATATTTTCCGTGGTGTACTTCTTTCCTTGTATTATTAGGTTACTTCCTTCTAATTTACTCTTGTTTTTATAGTGCGGGATGGTTTTGGCTAGGCGCAGTATGGGTCTTAGTAGCTTTCAGGCCCGTTCAGTGTCTTCCAAGAATTCTTTGTCAACATAGACACCTTTGGGGAGGTGACTCTTACTGCTAAAAAGGGTGTCAACGTGTGTTTTTTTTTCAAATTCTACAGATATTGGGCGACTGGATCCACTTTTAAATTTCCCAATTCTAGTACAGCTTCTTATAGGGATGCTCCTTGCTATTTTCATTCTTTTGCCTTTGTCCTTTTCATCTACTGTACTGGCTATGGCTCTGTATACACTTTCTCTCCGGTTGTCTTCAAGCTCCCAGTTATCTTCTTTGATTCCATGAAAAATTACACTGGTTTGTAACATTTTGTTTTCTAGCTTATTTAAACGTCTTTTTAAGTCACTATTTTCTTGTTCCATTTTCATGTACTTCATTTCCAATGTTTCTTGCCTGTTTTCTATTTTCTCGATCTTTTTTGTTTCTTCTTCTTTCTTCTCTTTGGCATCCAGCAGTATTTCCATGTCTTTTTTAATTGGGTTGATTAATTCATGCAATGTTGCCTCATTTGATGATTTTAATTCCTGCATCATCTGGGTCATTATCTTACCGAATTCCTGGAATTCTGTGGAGAAACCAGCGAAAGTTTGTTCACTTAGGGTGGAATGTCTTTGCTGATTCTGGTCTGTATTACTTTGTTTGTTGCCTCCTGTAGTCTCGTTGTGTCCTTTCTGTTTTTGGTGCGTGGATGGTTTTTCGTTGCACGTTTTTCCATTATCCTGATCATTGTATGTTGATTCCGTTTCCATTTGGTCTTCAGATTCAGCATTTTGTTCTTCTTCGATGTTCTCTTCTGTGTATGATAGTCTCCTCGTTTTGGTATCAGGCTGATGTCTTTTGTGGGATACACCTTCTATGCTAGGTGGTGATCTTTTTTTCAACATCGATTGTTCGCTGTTTACAGGTGTTGAGACTTCAACTGGTTCAGTATTCGTAACCGTTGCGTCCTTAATTGGCATATTTTCCGTGTTCATAGTTTCTGTTTGCTTTTTACCTTGCTTGTTGAATGTTGCTTCTAATGATTGTTGTCCTTCTATTTGTTGATGTTCTTGGACATTGTAGCTATATGTTACCACCTATTAATCTATTCGTTTGATTTTACTTGCCTTGAGTTTTTGAAAAATTTGAATCTCTAATATCTTGTTTTATCACTCACTTTCCCTTTGTAATGTTTTTATATTCCCTTCTTGTGCTGTCTGTGATCCTTCTTTTCACCTTGGGTATTTCCTTTCTTCCTTTATTTTTCGCTTGAGTCACTTATTTATCCATTTCCAACTTTGGTTAATGGGAATTAATTCATTTTATTTCCCAGTTATTTTCGTGCGTTTGATGTTGCCACCATTCACACATTCCAGCAGAAGGAAATATGAATTGCAATTCATGGACTGTATATTTGCCAATAATGCCAACTTTTTTTGCAACAGTTTGTGTATTTTTTTACCGAGACGTTCCTGCGAGAAGTGGTTAATGTTTCGAAACTGAAGAAAAATTGTACAAAAAATGTATATGTTTGCAGATCATTGAGGAAATCGTAAAAATTAATTTCGAAATATAGAATTTTAACAGCAATTTTAATGTTTTTGTTTAGATATACTTTTTCATTGAATAACAGCAGTTGCTGCAACTGAAAAATCACCCCTGTTAATAACTGTCTACATAAATATTTGTGTGGTCCCGTGGAAAGCACAATAGCACAACTGACCGCCCTGTACCACATTTACACTCAAATTGAACCCTTTTCAAATTAAGGAAATACCAGTAAGCAATAGCCTTATAAATGGGAACTTGTTGGTTATTTCTAATAAAAATAGTGATTAGTGTTACAATTTTAAATAGTAATTTCAGTTAAGAAAAGTATTTTATGTTGAAAGAATTTGAGCCTGGTATTGTACGAATAACCTGGTTATTTTACGCGAGATCTTTTTCCAGGTGCATTCACAAGTTCAGATGTGTTTTTTACATCTTTTGCACAGTCATTCTGTAATGGATAAAACGCGATGATGAGGTGGCTCGAGGGATTTTCTCAGCCAATAATATCACCAAAGGAGATTGGAAGCCTCTGTTTATGTGCTAAGGGTGATTCGCCAGAAAAACTCATGCTTACCATGAATAGAGGCTTCCCTTAAAATCTTTAATGACAAATAAAATTGAGCTGCAAGACACTTACCTGATGGTCTGAGTTTCTTGCGTCAAGGAGTAATTTGCTGAACTACGTCTGTTCCGAAACGATGATGTTTCTCCTTTTGTTATCAAGTCAGAACTGCCCGACCAAAGACTTTTAAACCGAAAAAGGGGATCTTAAAATCATTCAACCTCCAAATCAATGCGTGTCAAGGCAGTCATCTACCGAACACTATTATTCAAGTAGTCACTGATGAGAAGCGAACCCGAAACTTTGACCGTAACGATTTATGCATTAATTTTGGGGCTTCATGCTTCAACATTGAAAATATCGACGGGTGAAGAATTTCACTTTGGTGACTCATTGCCTGTGTAAGGTCGCAAGGTGAGATCGAATCCAGATTGAACCGAATGAAAAAATGGATAGATGTGGATTTAAACTTGAAAAAAACAGATCCAGATCTAAACTGGGAAAGATCAGGTCTGGATCTAAAATTGGAAAAAAATAGATCTACATCTAGATCTAAACTCAGAAAATTAGATCTAGATTTGGAGTGGCTGCTAAAGCACCACCCCAGCCCAAACTAGAATTTTTAGTTTTTCTGAATTTTCCAATGTTTGTTTCATTCTCACCCTGCATGCGTTCAATCTTATCTGGAGCACATGTATCCATGAAATCTATCCATGAAATATAGTTTTCATCTTTGTGTGAAATAATATTTTTCATCTGGCGTCGGGAAAAAATTTTGATTGAGAGATAGGCAGTGAAAGTTTCATGAGGTTGCTTGTTGGGCCCGAGGGGCGCCAGGGTGAACAGGTGAAAGGGCACAAGCCTTTGCACCCTCCTGCCCTTGCACCCCTTGCCCTCTCCCACCCTTGTGCCCTTGCACCCTTTGTGCCCTCCTGCCTTTGCACCCTTTGTGCCCTTACACCCTCTGACCCTTGTAGCCTTTCACCCTCCTGCCCTCCCACCCCTGCACCCCTTGTGCCCTTGCACCATTGTACCTTGTACCCTTGTGCCCTCACTACTCTTGCACCCCTGCACTCTCCCACCCTTGTGCCCTCCTACCCTTGCACCCCTTGTGCCCTTACACCCCCTGCCCTTGTGCCCTTGCACCCCTTGCACTCTTGTGCCCTCACACCCCTTCTACTCTCCTGCTTTTGTGCACTCCCACCCCTTGTACCCTTGCACCCCTTGTGCCCTCCTGCTATTGTGCCCTCACACATGCCCTTGCATAATTTCACCCTTGCATCCTTGTGCCCCACTGCCCTTGGGCCCCCACCCTTATGCAAACCAAGTCTGAGTGTCCCCACCATGAGGGTATGGGGACATGACAGGTACAAGGGCATGAGGGGTGTTTAATTATTTGAGATGGTTATAATTGAGAATCAACTGGTTTTCATTTTAAGGGATGTTGGGCTCTGTGAAGGCACTAGGGATGCAAGGGTGTGAGGGGTGTGAGGCCATAAGGGTACAAGGTGTGAGGGTGCAAAAGGTGTGAGGGTATTAGGGGTGCAAAGGTGTGAGTGGTGCAAGGTGAGAGGGAAGATGAAAACTAGGTTTTTGAGTCCCCACTACTTCTCAGTCCAAAAAGGTCAAATAAGTTCAATCACAACATGTAGTGTTGAGGTGTCCCCATCACCTCTACATAGATTCACCATGCCATCTACAGTCACAGAACAGCAAAAGGCATTCATAAGTCCCCACCACAGGCCCAAAATTTTGGGGCAAAAGGCTAAAACCAGCCACAAAGGTGACTCTAACATGTCACCAAATATAACTGTCTCTCTATGATGGAACCTGTTAATGATGGCACAGAATACTATTGCTGGCTTGTTTAAAGTCAGCTATTGCATGTAAACTGGGAGCACGTGTAGGGAAAAAATCAAGGTTTTATGTAAATTAGTTTGGTATATCCCAATAATATGGTTGGGGTGGGGAGACTTGAGATCAATCAGAATGCTTATATAGGGTACAGAGAGGCATGGAGGGTAGAGAGTGATGCAGAGAGGAGTGTGGAGAGGCACAGAGGGGTGCAGAGGGGCATGGAGTGGTGTAAAGAGGGCTCTGGAAAGGTACAGAGGGGTGTGGAGAGGGGCATGGAGGGGCAATGAAAGGTGCGGAGGGGTACAGAGAGTATGGAGAGGGATATGGAGGGGCTTGGAGATTGGCATGGATGGGTGTAGAGACAGATTGGTATAAAGGGGCACAGAGAGGGTGATAATAGGAGAATGTCAAGTTTGAAGCATAGTTTGAGCTGTTGCAGGTTGGGCACACTTAATTTGAACATGGTTAATTCAAAGTTCCACTTAATTCTAATTTCAGGCCTCAAATTTGCCATGATCAATTATATTATCAATTATGTTTAAAATGCATGGTTAGTTCAAACAGTTAATTCAAAGTTCCACTAATTCAAAGTGGTTTTAATTCAAAATTTTAATTCAAAGTATGTTATAATTCAAAGTTTTAATTTAAAGTATGTTGTAATTCAAACATTTTGTTCAAAGTGTTTTCTTATACAAACTTTTAAACCAAATTTACATGTAATTCAAAGACTTTGTATTGATCAGAATCAGAGTCTGAATTTATTCTACAGAGTTAATTTCAAGGAAGCCACAAATTTAAGAATTAAATCAAATTAATTTCCAATTCAAAGTTATAAACCAAAGTAAGTTCAAAGACAACTTTTTATTTGGGGAGGGGAACCATCAACTTAACAATCTGAAGTCATGGCTGAAAATGAATACTTTTCATTTTCCAGGAGGGGGCGGGTAAAGCATCACTTTAAAAATCTTAAGTCCTGACTAAAAATGACAACCTTTCATTTTGGGGGCATGGAGGAGGGGGTAAACTGTCACTTTGCAAATCTTAAGTCTTGGCTGAAAATGTTAACTTTTCATTCTTGGAGAGCAGGTAATGCATTAGGGTAATTTGGCAAATTTTAGCACTCACTTTTGGTACACGGTCAGAGTAGGGTGCTTCACAGTAGTCTTCCGAGGAGATGAATCAGGTAGTTATCTAGTACTTCTCATCATGCAAATATTGATGTACTCACACTATTCTTGTCATTTTCATTTATTTTTTATGGAATGAAAAGAGCAGACGGCTTCTCTCACAGAAAGACAATTCAGAAAATTTTTATTTTGTTGTGGATTTCCCAGTTAAAGTTAAATATGGTAAATAAGAGCAAACCGAAGTTGTTCATAATGGAAATCATGAAAGATCCCAGCCCTGCACTCTCACATTTTGTTTGCAATCGCAGTGAAATCTATCTCAGACACACCTGTCTTATGTGTCATGAAAATAACCATGGTTACCATTGGAGTGAGGTCACAGTATATTCATGAAGCCCCCTCCTGTAAATCATCTCATAAAATGGATATCAGTTACAGGATTCCACCAAATTCGGAGCTAAAATACCGTAACTGAGATGCTGTAAATGGAGTCATGTAAAATTCTAAAACCTCCACAAAATCTTGTAACAGAAATCCTGTAATGTGCTGTAAAATCCTGATAAACTAGACATCACTCACAGGACTCCTCTGCAAATTTGTAGCCAAAATCCTTTCGCTCGGATCCTGTAATTAATATCCATCATATGAAATAGGTTACATATGTAGCCTGACATCAATGATCGATATTTCATGGGATGTGATATATTTTGTTTCTCAAAACTATAACAATACTCTACAAGCAAAAGCCAAAAAAACTATCACTGCATATGAATATCTGAAAATATAATTGAGATATTTAATGGACTGCACAATGCTATAAAAAATTGCTTAATATAGGAAATGGACTTGTGGTTAATTTAATATAAAAATTAATACCACTTAACGCATCAGGTTATACAGGTTTTCACTTCAAGTTTGTTCCTTAATTCCTGCAACTTGAATCCTGTTGGTGGTATGGTTTGTGGGTCTGTGTTTGCAGCATTGCACCCTTGGATGGTTGGTTGTAGACAACTGATGACACCACCCCCCTTTAGGCGGTTCAATTTTGCACTTGAACCACCTAATACCATAGCAATTGTGAGTTTCTCATCAGGCTTATAAAGCACTAAGGTTAGCACTTAAGGCTGTCAAATATCAAATTCCCACTTTTATGGTCTATTTGTGAAAGGTTAAGGGGCATCTGGCATTGACTTACTGGTACAAAATCAGTCGGTAGTAACATAGGATAATCTACAACACCTATTTTGCATTTTTTGGGATGTTTACTCAGTCATTAAGTGCCAATTTTTCAGATGTTAAATGTATCCAAATTTAATTTAAGGTTATTTGTGATTGAAATAATAATTGGCAACAATAATAATTGACAATTTATTTGATCCTAAAGGGTATTTTTTATAAATTTTCGTAGGACACTAAGTCCTTTTTGTGAGGCCACTGATACCCCTGTTTTGGACTTTGGTAAAGTCTGCCCTGGGTTTCAAAGCCAGGGTGGATCCCTCACTTGCATGCAATGGATTCCTCAGATTCACCTCTTGTGTGACACCTGCTGACCTCTTAATGGCCAGTACGGCAGCAGCAGCCACCTGAACCCTGCACAGGGTTATTTTTATGATTTTAATGATAAAAGCTGATCAAAGATGACCATCCAAGTTCCCCTTTCCCAGATTGAAATGTCAAGTTCTCTGATGCTCAGTCCTCACCTCACCTTGGTTAAACTGATTTCACAATATGTTTCACGTCACATGGGAACATTTTTACCGACCGCGTACGTAGTACGAGAGGAGGTAATGTTTTCAGTTCGTCTTTCCACCGGGGGGGGGTACCCCGGCCAGGTCTAGCTGGGGGGGTACCTGAGCCAGGTCTAGCTGGGGGTACCCGAGCCAGGTACCTGACCCAGGGTACCCCCTTGGATGGGGTACCCCCTCCCCCCAGCTGGGGTACCCCCCCAGAATAGAACAACACAGTGAGCTGTTGCTACGCAGCGGTCGGTATGCCTCTTGCATTCACGCAGGAGGACTTTCTTGTTCAAAATGTTTTGGGAAACACCGACTTTGAACCAATAAAGTAGCTCCACGAGCCACTAATTAATCTTTGTTAATCCAAAATTTAGCACAGCTGTTGCATTCCCAGCTTGGCTACGTTTGTGGCAAACGGAAACTTTAAAATGATATGTCATGTAAAATATATACATCGCGCCTGTCTTTCTGTCAGTCAATAGGGACATAATGGACTGTTTTTCGTTTTGGGTCTTCATTCTTAATGGACTTTCATTCAAATTCAGCGATCTGCTAAGTTGACGATGTTGAATGCGGACAGAAGAGATTTTTCGAGAGGCCCAAATTTGGCGGCATTACGCGGTTGAGAGCAAAATAAAAAAAAATCACCCAAAATTGCCTCCAGTAAGTATTAAACTGGAGAACTAACTTGGCAAGTGCTAGTAGAAGGATATTTAATTTGTCTTCTGTTGGCGCACCAATTTACTTTTGGACTTTAGAATCTAGCTGAGATCAATAAAGCATGACAATGTAAGAATCTTGAAGACGTACACAAGCAGTGTCAAGCAGAAGGGCACCAAACTAGAAAGGCAGAGATCCCTAGTTCATTACTCACTGGAGGATTTTTTAAAATTTTCTGAAGTTTTAAGCTACCCACTATAATAGCCTTTATGCATATAAAGGTACTTTATGCATATACAGTTACGAAAAACTCGAATGGTTACGATTTTGACCAAACTGTTGCACTCTCGCGACCTGGAGGCAAAGCAAGAGAAAAATACGAAACACTTGTTCAGATTTAGTTTCGTTCTCGGGCTAGATTTACACATATGGTCATGCCTGAGTTGGTACAGTGAAACCAAGGACAATGCCACATCCCAAGTCGGAGAGGAATAGCTGTAGCTGGTAATTGGTAAAGGCATGATGTCTGCATTTTGAAAAGAAATCTGTTGGTTTTTCGAGCGCCCCAAAGTACAAATCTATCTTTCAATTTGTCCATGTATTGAATTAAACTTGTGAGGCATGTCAGATGTCGACGTACTTGTAGGGAATAACTTCTTTGAAAGTCTCGTTAGGAATGATGGTGAACGCCATGAACTTTATTTGATTGGAGAGAAATTTCCCGTACTTTACAGTGGCGGATCTAGGGGCTGAAAGGGAAGCGTCGCCCCCCCCCCCCAGATTTCTTCATTTTCTTACAGTTTTCTAGAAAAATTGGTCAAATAATAGGTTGTTGTCCCTAGGGATGGGAAATCCTGGATCCGCCACTGCCTTTGTTCGTTGTTTTGTTTGTTGAAAACTGGTGGTGGTGCATGAGATGCTACATCTAACAAAACGTCAGATTATGGGCTTGCTCTTGTTTTTATGGAAGGAATGAGGAATGAGGGGTCATTTAAATAGCTTTGGCAAACTCTGACAAATCTGTATAGCTTGAGAGACAAAAAAGAAACGACGGGTGTACAAGAAACTACTTATTTGATAATAATGACTTATTGTGTCACTGAATTGAGACAAACATGAGGGGTCTGTGGCAGTAAAACACGATTGCCTTTCGGCATTTTTGAAAAGATTCTGTCAAGCTAGCATCAGATCTAAATATGTCCGACTTACGTCAAACAGTCTGAGGAATGAGAAAGCTGAGCGTGAAGCCTCTAAAAGTCTGTGGCTAAACTAAAAAGCGATGATAAAATCCATTTTAACTGAAAAGAATTTCCTTTGCAGTGAGTTCTTGAAACGCCCTGTCTCTCTATTGAGAGTTCTGTGGATTTTTAAAACCGAATTAACTATCAGCAACATTGCTCTTTGTATATAAAAGCTGCATCGTGGTACCTGTCACTGAGTACAAGATTGTTTCACTGGCACAGAAGAAATTATATTTTCTTAGTATAGTTACAATTCTAGAGATTTTATCACAGGGCTCCACCTTTTACTGAGCAACTTAAAATTTTTCACCTTCTCATCTGACCACCCCCTCATTCCTTAAATTTGATGGAATATAATTCTGTACATTGTACCCAACAATATCAAGGCATGCATCCGTGTTCTATCTTAAGGCAAAGTTTACCATAATGGCTGCCAAATTTGATAAAAGTGACATTTTGAAAAAAAATCAATTGTCAAATTTCACATTTCTTGACGCATTTCTGAGCAACTGTGAACTTTTTACCCCTGTTATTTACCTGTGACCGTTTCTTTTTGGATTCTATTCTGTATATCAATCTTATCATGTGTAAATGTGAGATTATTGGTCCAAAATAACGTCAACTTTGGCTGACAATGACTTTGGCCGTTTACCCTCACCAAAGTCCTGGATCCATACATGTTTTTACAGAGGCAGAATAATAAAACTCAAACTCAAACGTGAACAGTGTTTATTTATAGCGTAAAGTGCAAATTAATGCACATGAAATTAATTAAATAGTAAGCCTTTTATGTATTTTATTGGTTTTTTTGTTTTAAAGCAATCCACCTTTTAGGGAAATATAGTTATGTAGAGATGGTACAATGGAACGATGTCTTTTCAACGAATTCAATGTGCAGTAAAACAATCAAAAATAGTGACACTGAGACTGATGAAATGTGATAAAAGATCAACTGACAACTGGCATGACTTGTTATGACTCATTATTATCTTCTTATTTATTCTTGTTCGTTCAACTTTGATCCTATATTTTCTACACAAATATGGTTGATTGCGTCATTGGAAAAGCAGAGAGAGAAGGCCATGTTCTTCTGTCTGGCAGGTTTTTCTAACTACCGTTCAGTGGCTCTGAAGAACTCTTTTTAACACCAATTCATGTGTGTGCTGTTGATCTTCTAAAGAGAATCTTGCCGTATGATTTTTGTACTCAGTGGGTTATCCTGTCTTTGAAGTTTCTACGTTCTAAGATCGTTTCTTCTTTAATCATACTTTATAAAGGCAGAATTTGATGCGATAATATGATGGGGTAAGTGCTTATTGCGCTTGCGGAAGTTAAAAAAGTCTTATTTTTCGGAGGAATCTAATGAACCTGCAAATCAAAGTGAAATTATTTTTTCTGTAGTTGTGGTGTCAAAGAGGAGACATAAAATTCAATATTGTTCGCTCCATGCGGTCTTACATAAAACCTGATCTTTACATCTTGCACCATATACATTATTTGCTCTCCACAATCTTCAGTGAGAGAACTTTTAGAAAAGGAAATATTCCGCATTATGTTATATTTTACGTAATATGAACGTTTATTTGAATAATTCAAGGGGAATTGGGGGCCTTTTTTTTAGACGAGTTACACGTTATCGTTTATTCTCGGGGAACAAATTTGATGCTTATTCACCCTGCAGGAAGTTCAATGAATTCTACCATTTGCGAGGATATCAGTAAATTCTGCCCCAATGTAAGTCAATGGGAGGGCTATTTTTCATGCTCATTTTCGGTG
>JBCAUG010730521.1:0-12023 GCA_038406175.1 Haplosyllis leylae | reverse complement strand
TCGGACTATTCTCTAGGTTGTAAGACAAATCTGATTAGATTTTGTTATGTTGATCTGTGGGATATTATATCACCGTGACAATTAACGGTTATGGAAAACGTCGGATGTCCTTAGTATAAAGTAGCAAAGCAATATTTCTGTTGCCTTATTTACTTTTGTTTCCAAATTGTTTTTTGGCCTCGCGCATCTTGTGAACCAAGATGGCGGGACCACATTGTAATTGAAAGACATACTCTGCTGAATGGTTTTCTCCCCCCCCCCCCTATAACCTAAAATGAAACGTTAGACTCAGATTCAGCGATAATGATTTATTCCCCCTTTCCTGTCCCCTCCCCCAAGAGATGAAAAGTTCTCTTGGACAACTCAGAGATCAGATTCAAAAAGGGTTGTTTACCTCCAATTCCCTTGTACAACTTGTTGCTTTAGGGCCCATTTACATCAAGCGTCAGAGTCAATTTACGTCAATGTTGTGATAATGTGTGTGACACAGTTCTCATTGACCACAATGGAGTCACTTGAGAATGGAGTTGCAACCCATTTTGGAGTAGCTCCATGGTGGTCAATGAGAACTGTGTCGAAAGCGTCATCGCAGCGTTGACGCAAATTGACTCTGAAGCTTGGTGTAAACGGACCCTTACTATTGCAACGCAGGCTTGAACGCCAGTCCTTGGGGGCCTTGTTTTATTTCCAATGGACGACCAGTAAGAAGTTTCTAGTCGATCAGAATCGTCTGATTTTACTGCAGAATCTAGGTGGAAATTCGTGTTTTTCTTATTAAGCTCTATTTACACTTAACGTCTGCGTTTGCGTCAACGTCAACATTTGAATCAAGTTTTGTATTCAATGAATAGTGATGCAAACGCACACCCAGAGAAGAATGGGTATGAACCCATTCTCTGCATAAGTATTTGCATCACCATTAACACAATGTTAAAGTTGACGCAAACATTGACGTTGACGCAAGCATATTTTATGTGTAAACAGACCTTAAAGAGAATCTTGATTCACGGCTTGTCACTCTTAATGCTGAAGCTGCACGTTATCAGATTTAATGTTATATTTACATGCTTAAGTGTTTTTCAAAAGTCAAAGCTACAGCACTAAGCTGCTTACAGTATCTGTGTTCTGAAAATCTCTCTCCTGATAAGTTCTGAAACAACGAAAATACATTTGCACGTAGGCTCAATGAGTCTCCTTTATCTACAATTCTTTGTTGTGATATCTCCACTACCAATGGTATTTGAACTACTCTTCATATACTGCAATCTGAGACATATTGGTGTTTTTATAAAATAAAAAACTTTACAAATTTATGACGAGCAGAATATACCTGCTTCTGATGCAAATATGTTCCCAACCGTTGTTATGGTCTGTTTACATGTAACGTCTGCATTTGCGTCAACGTCAACGTCAACTTTAACACTTTGTTGATGGTGACGCAAACGCAAATGCAGAGAATGGGTCCAGACCCATTCTCTGTATTTGCGTTTGCATCACCATTGACTGAATACAAAAGTTCACGCAAACGCACGCGTGCACGGACACACAGACATTACCTATTCAGAGCTTTAGTGTCATGTAACTATTGTTGGCATTTGGAGATACAAAAGACAAAACTGCTTTGTATCGTTGAATTGTTTCTCGGCAGCAGCTTCGAACATTCTTTGTTTTCAGCTGCTGGAAATGAAAGCTATGCAAAAAAGTACAATCAAATCCAAGTTGCAACAAAATGTCAAAAACATGAAATCATAAAAATGAAAAGGTCTTGAACGGAAATTTAATCTACTTTAACAGTATGATTCTGCAGGAGATTTTTCCAGTCACGATGTAATTGCATCAGCAAACATTGAACGATATCAACTTTCAGCAGACTATGTAAGAAGACTGTCTGCTTCACTTCACGTACTGAGGCTGAAATTGGATTGATTTGCTTTTCCTACAGAGAAGTGTTGATATTCCTCCGAATTCTGCAGGAATGTGGCAGGCAGAGAAATTAATTGGATAAAGCATCAAAATGGAAACGTTTGTCCTGCCTTAAGGTCTGTTCACACTTAGCGTTAACGTCAGTGTTTGCGTCTGGGTTTGCCTCAAGTTTTGCATTGGGTCAATGGTGGCACATACACAAATGCAGAGAATTTCTTCTTACCCATTCTGTGGGTCAAAAAATTGACATCAAAGGGTTTCAAAGTCAGATAAAAATAAAGTTGTCTCTGGTGGGAATCAAACTCACACCACCAACCATCACTGGATTAGAATTCTAAAGCCTCACCCACTCAGCCAATCTGTCATTCCTTGCCAGTCTTAGATTTTTTCAGACCAAAGTCCAAAGTTATAAGTCCAAAAAGTGAAATGGAGCATGAAACAAGCTCAGTTTAAGGATCCTTTATTCAACACATGTCTGGGCAGCAGAATGGAATAGGCATCTGGCTTCTAATCCACAGATGGTTGGTGTTGTGAGAGTGATTCCCACTGGAAGTTTGCTGCCTTTGAAATCCCTTAATGTCAATTTTGTACAAAAATGCCAGAAATGTCAGATGTGTGTTATTGAGGAAAAACTCGAATGATGTCACCACAAAGTGTGATGACGTCATACATTGAAACACTCAAAAGACCACTTAGCTGTTTCTTGTGATGGAGGCAGCAAGGAAACGTGTTCGCAAAAGTAAAACGCAAAACTTAAAATCGTTGATGGTACTTGGCGAGCATTTCTAACCAATGCTGATTGGTCTTTATCACCGTCACCAAAATATCCTATTGTCAACCCAGTGGTTTTCTGCTTCCGACTCACCCTCACCAAGTGCCATATTTCCTTCTGAATGCTGGAAGATGAATAATACTTGGCGAGGGCGAAACGGAAACAGTAAACCACTGGGTTGACAATAGGATATTTTGGTGACGGTGAAACTGACCAATCAGCATTAACCCTAAGTGCTCACCAAGTACCATTATGCAGAATTAAAATCTTTTCTTTTGCACAAAAGATATTGCAAAACACAAAGAAGAATGTGAATCTCGTTTGAAAATTAATTGACGAGCAATGGCGACCTGCTCCTCAGAAAGTCAGTCAACACCGGCCAGATTACAGTAACTAATCATTTACGAACAGATGGCTCTAGGAAAACAGAAGGGTCCAAGAATCAAAGAAAGTAATCACAACCGTAGCCTTGAGCTATGTACAAGGGCGAGGTGACCTTGGGTCTGTATCTACACGATATTAACTTCAACAAAGTTCTTATTTCCGCACAAATATTCTTTAATATTGAAACTGAATAGACATTATTGTAATCGAGTTTTCCGAACTTTTTAAGAAGCTCTGTCCAATTAAAGCCTTGTTCACACTATGCGAGTTGTGAATGCGATTTGGTTTTGCTTACAATGGGATGTATAGATGCTGGTGAGGTTGTGGCAGTGATATAGTGTGAACACTTGCATTAAGTCCTGTGTTGTGATAGGAACGCACAGTGTGAACGGGCCTTTAATGCATTGCCTTAATCGAGTAGGAAACAGTCGAGCATGACTAACAGGCCTATTAAAACCTGTGAATATCTTGCCACTGTTTTGGTTCGATTAGTCCAACCTTACAAATTGTCTTTACTTTCCCAGAATTTCTCTTGCGTAATTCGACAAAATCAACAAGATGTAAACCGCAAAAGTCGAATCTGAGGCCAGTTCGTCTGACGTCAAATTAGGAGGTTATTTTGGACAAACACAAAAACGAACCGGGCCTTCATTGCCATGGTGACGTATTGTTTGCACTTTGAGGGTGAGGAGTGGATAATCTTGTTTCACCTCGTACTTATCCCACATTTGAGTTTTTCCATAATGTTTTCATCAAATTCAATGAATTCCTTGAATTGGATTCATAGTGATGTGTCTATGAAATACGCAGGTCACCATAAAATAAAATGCAAGGTTCTGTCCATAAGTAGACTAAAATAATGACATATATTTACAAATGACAAGCTGTATTTAATAATGTGCCAAAAAATAGAAAACAAAGAAAGTAAGCAATAATTAAGACTAAATATTATCTTCTGTAGATAGTGACAGTCACTAAGTGTAGGTGACCTTCTTTTGGTGACATCACCAATTTTTAAGTTCATTGAATTCGATGAATTCAATGACAATTACGGAAAAACTCGATTGTTATAGTCGTTTCGTTTTTCGTTTTTCGTTTTGCATTAGAAACCGAAAATAGTTTCGAAAGCACTTAGAATATCACCACAGCCATATAAAAACGAGTTCATCCAAGTTTATGGTTATTTTCGTCTTCGTCTAGGTAAACATAGTAACAAGGTTCCCACTGTTATCTTTATCCCTTGCACAGATAACATAAATACCCACAGGCTTTAGAACAATATGTTGTTTGGCCTATTTCTTAGATGAGCACGTTTTTCACATCGTGTCATTTTGACGAAAGAAAACAAAAGGCTTTTTCTGTGCCATCTGAGGAATCTGTCTGAGCGAGTTTCCCCATAATACTCAAGTTAGGGAAGTTAATTTTTGTATTGACTAAAATTGAAAGTAAATTAATGTAGTCATTAGTGACATCAATTTAAATTCAAAGCACCAAAACAAAATTGAATTTGCAAAAAAGTCAATTGAGCTACTCTTTATTCCATTAGAACTCATACCAAAATGCAACCTTTGCCAACTTTGTGAATTTCCGAAAAATTGAACAAAGTCAAGAAACTTATGGGTTTCATCCTGATTTTTTCAGTTTGATATGCTACAATTTACCTGCCGCAACTGATAAACTACTAATAAAATATATATCTGTTCCCGAAGTGTCGACGTCACTTTTCCGCCTGCATATATAGAGAACTAAATGTCGACCAATATTTTTCAAAATGTACACATAGCTTGAAAACCCTTTTGGATGACAATATTCTCTGTGATGTTTGCGGCTTACACTTTGATCTTTTCTGATGGTTCTTTGATCTTTATCGTTTCGCTTTCGCTTTCGTTCAGTGTAAATGGATTCTTACACCTATATCCTCTCGGATTCTTATTTTAACATGTGCGAGGAAACCAGATTAGCTGATATTCGGATCACATCACCAGGAAAAGAAGCCCCGCAAAAACAATTACGGAAAAAGAAAGTAAACAAGAATCCTGCATGACTCGACTCGACTCCAGAGAGAGAACACAGACCAATTAGAAGAGACACTTAAATTCCGACAAATTAGAATAGTTGAATAGTCTGGGGATTCTGGACAGAGAGCATCAGGTGGCTGGCGACTCAGACTTCTTTAGCGGCACAGACATCATTCTTGTGTTATGGGAGCGAGGAGGAAAAGAAGTCGAGAATCTTAAAACTTTAATCCCTTTCATCTTGACTTTCCATCACCAACTCAAGGGCTTCAATGTTGATAAAAAAACAAAAAAACATTCCACTACGGTATGAAAATGGTGTCTCTCATGGAAGCGAAATTTAATTCATAGAAGTCTTGTGTTGATCCATATTTTACTTTGTAAACACCGGCTGTTTTAACACAACTAGTTAAAGGAAACTTTCTGTAACAAATTCAATTAAAGTAGATGGCTCCAGTTCTCCTTAACTTTACTGCAGGATGCAGCATCGTAATGAGGTTAATCTCATTCTACATCACTCAAAATATTTTCCTACATTTTAAAATATTTTAGGAAGAATAACTTAATCATTTCCAGCTTTTTAGGGGTACGCCTCCTGACGCTAGGCCTATTAACTGATCCATCGTTTTAACGCTCTACAACAATTAGATGAAGATGAGGAGTCAAAACAACACAACAGCCAGTAAATGTTAAAACTGAAAGTCAAAGAAGTTTTCCAGACAGTTGTCCTTTATTTAGTAACCTTCATCTTTGTTTTGAATTGAGTAAAGACTCATTTAGGGCTATGGGAGAAAAGCTTAGTGACTTGAGTATTATGTAAATCACCCGTGGCGTGTAGTCTCTAAATCCGTCTCAGACTGGAAGATCCACAGTCTAATCTGATTTACTGAAGGAAATTCTCTGCGGCGAAGAATGCTTCGTTTTTCACTTGAATTCTCGCGCAATGATTTGACAGATGATGCGCAGTTTACCACAGTAACTTGTCGTTTAACTCCCTATTGAATACATTTTCACTTCATCCGAATCTGTCATAATCCTGTAGAATTTGAAATCAAATGACTAACAATGAATGGTTTTGTTCTTCCTCTTCGAAATATAATGTTCCTATCTTAATTAACACAAAGGAGTTTTTCCCCATTTGAATCTTTTCAATGATTTTGCATAAAAATGTTTCCCCCATAGTGAGTTACAAACAACTCTAGAACAAATGTAATTTAACAATGCTGTAAAAATACAGAAGATATATAACAAATATCAACAGGTTTGCTCATCAATAAATGTCAATTATCGTCCTTTTAACTCGACGATATGCAGTTTTAGTTGTCCTGTGGGCCTTCAGGCTGATAAACAGATCTAGACCAGTCTGAAGGACAACTAAAACTGCATATGGTTAGGTAAAAAAGATGATAATTGATTTATCATCACATTTATGCTTGAACATAATTAAGGAAAACCATCAACCTAGATCTACTCCATCTTGCTCTCCTTGTTTACATTTGGAATGCCTAGGTATTGCTCATTACTTGGACCCCCTGTACTGGCAAATGCAATTGCGCATAGCCAATGAGCGGCCTTCTTTTTGGTCACATGACCAGACCATGTGCACCTCAGCCAATGAGCGGCCTTTATTTTTCCCACACTTTCAAATGAAAACAAAGACAAGATCAACAAGAAGGCAGCCATTTTAAGGCTGATAATACAGTTTATCAGTCGTGTTCATATGCAAATGATGCAAGGACCAATCATGTAAGTAATTAGACATTAAACTCAACTGATAAACAGTTTTATCAGTCGAATTATTGTTGTCAGTGTCCAATGGCAAGGGCTCGCTAGGCTCACACCCCACCCATGTGATGATAAACAGTTTTATTACCCAAGGGTTGAAAAATTTGTTTATCAGCCTGAAGCAAAGCTGAAGGCTGATAAACTTTAATTTTTCAACCCAAGGGTAATAAAATGTTTATTGATGATCAAACCTGTTGATATTTGTTCTATTATCTCTTCTATTTCTTGTTTATTTACTTTTCATGTGACCAAAATGGCCACTGGGTACCAGTATTCTCCCAGTTCTTTCTGATCCATCAATAAATGGATTTATTGATGGCCTTTTTAGCCAATGAAAATTGTAGAATTGCGCTGAAGAGATAATAATATGGAATATTCTTTCTGTTGAATTCAATGAAGGATCCAAACAGGAAAATCTCGAACATTCGAGAGTTTTCCTCACTAGGGATCACCTACTACAAACATTCGAGTTTTCCCTTAATCGTAGGTTAGGTCATTTAACAAATTTGTCAATTTAGTTAAATACAATTCAAACTGGTGGTAGTAAACAATAGTAATCAATCCAAATGGGCAATGTTAAATTCACTATGGCTAGTAATAAATGCCAACAAACTAGCCATAGTGAATTTATCATTGCCAATTTGGATTGATTACGATAATTGACTAACACAAGTTTGAATTGTGTTAACTAATTTAACAAATACGTCAAATGACCTAACCTACCATTAAGGGAACACCCAATTGTTCACTGTAGGTAAAGTTGTAGGAAGTTTATTCACATAATATTTATGATATTGAACGTATTATTCGGAATGAAACAGTCAATAATATTAACCTTAGAAGAAAATATGCAAATTTAAATAAATAATACAGTGCCATAAAACATTAACATTTTAATATTTTTGAATATTTAGCCTTGAAAACACCTACACAATATCTAGGCCTCGTATCGAAACCAATATTTTTTTGCTGCAAACCTTAAAAAGTAGATCAAAACTATAATACAGCGATTGTTTAGTATTTTCCTCAGACAGAAGACTCATCACAAGTTGGAAGATTAGTTACACAGATATAAAACGCTTTTTCTCAAATAAAACCTTGAAAACACCTACACAATATCTAGGCCTCACAGCGAAACCAATATTAATTTGCTGCAAACCTTTAAACGAAAAAAAAAAACAACTCTTTTTATGTTCATGAACGAAGTGCTTTGCACTCTTGTACTTTGCAGAATTAATTCAGGATGAAATTCTACCAACACGTTGAAGGTCATTGCATTAGAGACTAAATAGACTCGTGGAATCAGCCAGGACAGATCGAGAAAGCTTCCTTCAGTAAACCGATCTGGTTTCTGTCACTTGAAGTTTAAACCAAGGAGTAACAATGTCTGCAGCATTCTTCTTTCATCTGATAGAAAAGGAAAGATGACATTCCTTTTTACCGCGCTTTTAGCCCCCCGGCTGGGACTGGGGTACCTCCGGCTGGGACTGGGGTACCCCCCGGCTGGGACTGAGGTAACCACTGGCTGGGACTGGGGTACCCACTGGCTGGGAACTAGAGTACCCCCCAGTAGAGAAGAGCGAGTACTTGCTATGCAGTGGGCAGTACCGCCTCTTGCGGTCATGCAGGAGGACTTTCTTGTCTTTGATGTCATTTGATTTGGATAAGAGACCGTCAACTATCCCTGTCAGTATCCCTGTAAACAATAAATTTTTATAAACAATAAACAATAAATTAGAAATTTCATCTTATTGAAACATGCAGTTAGATGACAAAAAGGCTTAAAATCTTAAATATTTCTATGATATTTAAACTTGCAACCTATTGTTCATAAGTCAGCAATGTTAACCATTGCAGCAAAGAGTCAACTGTGCCTGGCAGACACGGAAAAGTTGAATTCTGTTAATTCATTTAAGTGAACTAATCAAATTCAAAATAGGAACTGATTTTGTTTTATCCGGAACTCGAATGATGTTCTTGTGCAAGTCCAACGGGTTTTCAGTCACCATGTTTCTGTTAGTTACAAAATTTGGGCATTATACCTAAACACTGGGGTATTTTTCAGATTCAATTCCTGCTGTGATTTTTCCCAGGTCGTTCATGCCAAACACGAGATATATTCAAAAAGATGAAAGAGAAGTGTAATGCGAAAGCGGCAGATGATGCATAGAGATCTATAAATTAGTACCATTTAACAGCTCTACCACAAAGCTGTGGTAATCAAGCTGTACCTTATTCCTGTACAAATTGTAGGAGAAAGGTTTCCGAGTGTCTTTCGTCTTAGTATCTAAAGGGGATCAACGTAAACCCAAAGGTTTTCCAGTTTGTTTGTTTAATCCTCAATAGTCCATCGTTGTCAGTATCATTGTATGTTGGCCTCTTTTCTGGCTACAATTTTTAACACAGAACTTTTCAACTTCTGGAAAAGACTAATCATTGGATCCCATGGAAGTACTATTATGTCAGATAGTTTTTGAGAGAAAGACACTTCAATAGTTTTTTCTTTAAGATCCTATGACAAGTCAATTTCATTGATACGCAATGAGATTAAATATGTAAATTAGGACAATAAATATGAAAATTAGTTGCCAGCACCCTAGAGAGCCACCAGTAAAATCACCTCGCTCTATTCAATTTATGCATTTTTTATCGCCAATTAAAACTTTACGAACATCGATATTAGATATATCGTCTGTAGGAAATTGAGTTTAAATCTGGATGAAATATGTACCTCTACTATGCAACATTTGGGGGGGGGGATCGCAAAGAGGAAATTATGGTCGAATGCGTGAAAAGAAAAATCTACAATTATTCCCAAGAAAGGATCGGCCTATTTACAATTTTATTGATTTTAATCACCATTACCAAAACAGGAAAATATTTTTGATTGATATTACAGAACAAAATGCAGGAATCCATTTCCCTGCATGTAAACTTCATAATGTTGACATATTCTTGTCATTCAGCCATTTTACATGGGCAGGTGTGCGGGGACAGTGTGATCTCCTTTTCGTCACATTTTGTTTCCCAGCACCAACTGCGTATTTGAGTTCAATCGAGTTTTTCCTAAATAACACAAATCTGACATTTCTGGCATTTTTGTGCAAAACTGACAAAAGGGCTTTAAAATTTCAGGAAAAAAAATAAAGTTGCCTCCAGTAGGAATCGAACTCACAACACCAACCATCTATGGATTAGAATTCTAATGCCTGAGCCACTCATCCAGTCTGTCATTCCTTGCCAGTCTCAGATTTTCAGACCCTTATAAAGTCATGCTCTATTGAGTCTTGAAATGATCTAAGTCCAAAAAGTAAAGTGGAGCATCAACACGTCTCTGGTTGGTGTTGTGAGTTCGATTCCTACTGGAGGCAACTTTATTTTTGCTGAAATTTTAAAGCCCTGTTGTCAGTTTTGTACAAAAATGCCAGAAATGTCAGATTTGTGTTATTTAGGAAAAACTCGAATATTATCAGTTATTGCACGAAGAGGAGGGTGACATTCAAAATGTCTGTCTGAGGGATGTGTTTTACAAAATTGTCTCCCGAAGACAAAGCCTGAGGGTGCATTTTTGTAAAACACATCCTAAAGACAGACCTTTTGAATGTTACCTGACATATGAGTGTAATGACGATTTTATCATATGACAATACTTTTAATTGTGTAATTAGTCTTTATTTTAAAATAATTTTTTGTAATTTCTTTGAGTAACACATTTTTTGGTGAGTGAGACATTTATTTTTAATGTCTTCCTCTCCCTGACTGGGAGGAAGACATTTTTAGTAATGTCTCCCTCTACCAAACTTGGAGGGAGACACTTTTTTGTAATGTCTCCCTCCCTCATGATTTGAGGGAGACATCAATAATGTCATCCTCTCAGTAACCAATCAAATGCTTGGCTCGTACACCGTCATATGATAATATCTTTGTGCTTGTTGACATAAAAACCCGAGAAGCACAAATGAGTATGAATCTTCAAAAACGTTTATTTTTCATTCGAAATTTAATTTAAGTTTATACTATCTTTTCAAGGATGCTTCAGCAACTGATCAACCTTGATAAAAGTGTATTCAGGAGACTCTTACGTTTCGTACATGTATCAGTTATGACCTCGCGTTTACTATTCTATATTTTTGTTTATGGTTTCTTTACACCTTAAATTGTGATTACTAAGGGTTCATTCACACTGAAACGATTAAATATTGCGATATATGTTTTTTTACTCTTTGTCTTCTGTCAGTCTGCACCACATTTGCCAGAAGCCTACGTCGCCCTTGCAATCGCAATCTCTTTGTGTGAATGATGCCTAATTAATGCTGATTAAATGGGGTCTACGCAACATTTTTGCCATTTCAATTATGATTCCTATCCACTCCGTGGAAAAAATTCAATCGGCTGTGAAATCGCGATCGCAATAGCTTCAGTTAGAAATTGACCTTAAGAAGTTACCAACACCATCACCATCTTCTCCACTGCAGGAAGGAAGATTTTCCAGATTAAGGAATAAATGGCTCTCCTACCAGTTTTTGTCAGTTTATCTCCTTTTCCTTTTCAGAAAATTTACATCGTGATTTTCCAGACTTTGATCTTTATCTTTAAATGTCACATGATAATTTTTTTTTCAATGTTATTCTTTGTAGTTTTTCTTTTCGGTATTTTGATTGCTTGACCTCCGTTTATATGTTAGAACAAATAAATATAATCGTTCAAAGTTTGATCTTATCATAGAAATACAATTCAGAATAACTTTGCGTTATATTTAATACTTTCCTAAAAAGATAAATCAATTGGCCGATTTCAACTTACCCATCATTTGAATAATTTTAAAACATGAAAGAACATACCGGTTTTTTGAGATTCCACCCATGATGTCCTCTTGGCTCCTGCAAGGGATCCTTGCGGCCATTACGATTACGATCTCATTTTCAGAGGTGAGTACAAGAAGCGATGCTATCACATTGCAACAGTTTGGTTTACACCGCCTTTTGAAGCCATTCTTTTTGTGTCTTCAATCGTGTGTTGTTGTTCATTGAGTTACGATGTGTATGGAGGGCGGTGATGCTTGGAAATGTGTTACAGGTTGGGCACGGTTAAATCGAAGTCTTTCGTCGGCAAGGTTTTACTTCGAATTAAGTGGAAATTCGAAC
>JBCAUG010730510.1:0-12023 GCA_038406175.1 Haplosyllis leylae | reverse complement strand
TTGCAATTGGCCAACTGACCATGCTATTGATCACAGTTCAATTGGGTTAAATAGACTGACAATACAGCAAGTGTTCACTGTTTACATTTTCTGAGGGAATGCATTGCTTTGACGTCACGGTCCCAAAGAACTACCTCAAGGAACGATGTTGGTGCAACTTAGTTCATTGAGGCAAATGCTTTGAGGCCTTGAAATTATTCATCATATCTCAAATGGCAATGTAAAAGTGAAAAAAAATGCTGTCTGTTAACTGAAAATAGGGTATTTGAATTACAACTCAAATAGGAATTACAAAGAGGTGATTGCACAAAAGAGCTACACCGTCATATGTCCAGAAATGTGTAGGTTTGACGTTAAGATGAGAACGACAGGAATCCAAACTTTTTTCGGCTGATCTGTTTCATGTTCACAATGCAAATGTCAAAATAGTATCACCAATTTCTGGATGAGTATTGGTTCATTGGTAAAAAAAAGCAATTTTGAACTAAAGAATGTCATTATGACTGGATTTCTTTTGGGCTTCATAAACATTTAAAACATGAAAAAGACAGCAATTGGCTTCACATTGTGTGAAGTGTCTGTTTTTCTGACTCGGGTTTTCGAGTATGATTTTGAAATGCACTGCGTCTCCGGGGAAGCACTATGGCTGGACACGAAGACCAAATTCGATGGCAACAGGTTCTGCGGGAAATTATACCTGGAAACCTACTTCGACTTCGACACAAGAAAGAAATTTGGTTCTCTTCAGACAATCGACTCCCCAATAACTTTAACCTTTTGCATTAGTCTTATTGTAACCGACAGCTTGACACTCCAAAACTAGATAGAGTATCTTGTAAAGATAACGTTTAATGCTGAATTTGTATTTAAGTCTTCTGACTGTGCTTCATTTTGCTTTTACTTTGGCATAATAAATAAGAACAAAAGAAGAGGTAGCAATGTTTTATGCCTCCATTCTTCCAAAAATCACTGACTGTTTTATTGATCCTTAATCTGTGTAAGATTTATGATTTATTTATGCAATTCTTATCAGTAATTGGGCCTAATTTGTTATTTGATATTTGTCTAAGTGTTCTGAGTACACACTTGAACTTTGTCTCAAACAAGTTTTCTGTTACAAAGAATTGATAGCAGATCCATCTCAAGTGTCAAGTCTTTTATTGAGGTAAGTAAGGCAATGTTTGAGCTTAAATCTCGAAAGGAATTTATTTACGTATTTTGTTGTAAAATATACCCACCTGTTCGCTTGCCCAGAAAACAAAATTCCGGAACTTTCTTACAAGTGTTAGTTACCAAGAACTGTATGCTTCTGATACACCTCAATTGAATTCCATATTTAGTTAGAGAAAGATAGAGCTAGATAGGTAGAACAATTTTTTTCTTCAGGAAGTATGGATAAATTTTACATCATCTTTTAGTTAGACCTGTGCTCATGGAATGGATTGTCGAATTCATTGCCCTTCAAAGCTCAGAAAGGATGCTCAGCATTTAAACAGCTATTGGCCCGAGGAAAATTACCTCACTGTGAACATTTTATTGTTCTCGATTTCTTAATAACAATGATTTCAATTCTGAAAACGTCAGCTGAAAATTTAGAAACTTAATCGACTGGGACAGTATCCATAATTGGATCATCACAAATGGAAGCACTAAGATTACCCTAATTTGAATACAATATGAACTTTAAAAAAGCAAGACAGTACTTTAAACTTGGACGTACTCCTAAAAGTCCTGCCTTGACCCCTGCAAAATCCTCTACCTTAAGAATACGGCTTGTTTTCTATTCAAAATAATGCTTTGTACACATTAAAAGCTGAATTTAGGATTTTTAGCACAAAGGTTGACATCCATAAAGCAAATTCAAAAAAATATACATGGTAAACAGGTAATAACTCCGGTAACTGGGCCCTCTATCCCTCTATCTGAAAACGATACCCTTCCTAAGAAACTCCGAATGCTTTACGTTTGAAGAAGAAAGCGAGTTTTTATGGAAAGAAATACTAAACTACACATTTGATTTATTTTCCTTTGCTCTTAATTACATATCATAGCCTTGTGAGAGCAATATTTGAAGTGTCTCATCTTCTGTTTAGACTGCGTGATTTTACGTGTATGGAGAACTAAAGTGTGTTCGCTTAATGTTGGCCTAGTCAACTGCCTGTGTGGGGTTAAATGGATAAATCAGGATTGAGACAGACTTTTCCAGGTATCAGTCATGTTTCTGGGCTTTAAATTCAATTTGCGAGTTGTCATAGTGTAAAATAACTACATAGAAGTGAACATTTAACCGTGTCATTGTGAAACATTTTAATTTTCTTGCAATATTTGTCTTGTAATTGTCCACACCAAAAATGAAATTTCAGATTCCGTTTATTTCGTTCATTGTAACAGACTTCTTGCGCGGAAATAATTTCTGTACTGTATGTAGCACAATCAAGGGGGGATCAGCGTGGCGGATCGCAGGTTAACTGGAAAAACAGAAAAATGAAAATTTCCCTTCCATTACTTTCACAACTGTTTTTAAAATATACCTATACAGTCAGCGTTTTGATTCATCAGCTTACCCATATGGAATTTTCTAATGGTACCTTGCCGCTTCTCCTAAACTTTTGAAAAATGATTTTGTCAATGAACTTGATTAAACTTCATTCAAGTTTTCTGCAATCAAATTATTTTTCAAAAGTTTAGGAGAATCGGCAAGGTGCCATTAGAAAACTGATGAATCAAAATGCCAACCATATAAGCATATTTTAAAAACAGTTGTGAAAGTAATGAAAGGGAAATTCTCATTTTTCTATTTTTCCTAAACTTGATTCAATTTCATTAGTTTACCTGCAAATCCGCCGTGCTGATCCCCACTGATAATAAAATTACCCCACCCCTTTTCATTCTCTGGTATTTAGGTAAAATCTGTCAGTGCCATGAATGCAAACAAGTAAAGTCCGATCACGTTGAAGGAGTATATAAGTGGGTCCTTTCAATTTACAAGAAAGAAATTTCAACAGAGACTAAAAAGGTAACACAACATTCGCAGTGGTTAAAATTATAATAGTGTGTCCTCAATTTCCAACAAAAGCAAAAGCTATATTTCTGTGCATGATTTATTGGTCACGGTTTACCATTGTGTCTTCAGTTATGATTCCGACTTTGGTAAGAGGAGGTCATCCTTTACGGCTATAATTACAGGTAAAAACTCACCAAGCTCAACAACTCAGTACAACATTACATCACATGAACTACTTATTTCAACTACGTGCCCAGAATTACAGAGATCCGCTTCCATTGTGTGATCACAATGCTGGAGCACATACGTTGGTGGAATAAAATTATGCGAAATAATAGTGAACGTAATTTAATAGGTTCATTTCAAATGTTCTCTATGCGCTCTTCAAACAGTTAACAATAGATGATACGTTTGTTATTTTCATCTAGGTAGCTGCCAAACCGGATTTAGTCTTTGAGCTCAAGTTTTGTAAATACTGCCTTTGATTTCATTTTGAGTCAAGGCCATCGTTACGAAATTAGTCGAGTATTTGAAAGAATCTGATGCAACTGCAGTGATTGAAGGATTAATTAAAAAGTATTCAATCCAAGGGTATGTTCGACAAAAGGCTTCAGTTTAACAAGACAACTTTCCATTTACATTACGAGGTAATACCGGCTATGCCACTGTTCCTAGACTTGCTGAACATGTGGGAGGGTGGGTCACCTATCTACCTACCTGGCTTGGGAAGGGGTATTTCATCCTTCCAGACTGATCCTTCCTGCCTGATCCTTCCTGCCTGATCCTTCTAGGGATGGGGTAGGGTAGGGTAGAGTTTAAGGGGTTACCTACCTACCTACCTACCTGGGGGAGCAGGTGGAGCAGGTGACCTACCTAGATCTATCCGGCCAGGGAACAATGGGTCAGCTACCTAGCTGGGAGGATTCCAATGATATGCTAGATATTTTTTTCTAAAGTAGAAACATAATTACAACACAGCCACCCTTATTTCAGAAAGAGATCTGACTAATAAGAAGAATCTATTGCACCATCTTTAATAATTTTATCACTTTAATATTTATATTTCTTTCAGAGATGGTTATGATCTATCAAGCCAAAAACTTTGCACCTATGTTTTTTTTTCAAATACACTTCCCTCAATTCACTGCCAGAGTTCAGTGAGTTAAAAGTATTATTTTTATTAAATATTTGTTTAAACGAGTGCACACATATAAGTCTCTTGTATTTTGCATTTTCTATTGAATAAAATCTTAAGTCATGATTTCATATTTAGATCTAGATCTATGTAAATGTAAAATATAAATATGAATCTTTGGGTTGAGGACCTTGAAAGAGTGTAGTACATAAGCCTGTCTGTTTCTATTAAACACAGTTAACATTACTTATTCTTGTTACTAAATACATTCTGCATATCAAGTGTAACAAAATACGTGTACTTTCTGTGGAAATACTTCTCTATCAGAGTAAGAAGGACCTTTCATATTATGTTGTCTCCTACATACGGTTTGAATAGGTAAGTGTTTTCATGAAATTTGAAGATGTCCCTAAAGTGGGAAGGCGATGTGAAAATGTAAAGAAATATACCAACAGCGAAAAGAGATCAAGAGTTAGGTTGGTGAAATAATCTTTAAATTTTGGGATGTTTTCTATGTATAGTCGGGTTCATAAAGTGAGAAAAATAATGGAATGTATCATAGTCTCAGAAAGAGATGTTAGGTTTTTCTACTCATAATCAAATTAACATGTTTGATGGGAAATGAATTTCTGTTGCACCTTGATGAAAATATTTCAAGATTATGGTTACCTGTGGTTTCGATAGATATGTTTGCTTTACGAGTTCAAAGAGACGAGCTTGATATTTCATAATACTAAATCAATTGGAATTAGATGCATTGCTAATAATTTCCTATCTAACTTACGATTTTAAACAATACTACTTTGCAAAAAAATACTGATCAGAAGTAAAATCAACCATTGGGAGCTGTATTTTGTCGTCAGTGATACATCAAACTTGCTTATTGAGAATCATATTAAGTCAATTATCTATCAAAAATCTTTGCATAAATATCACCAGGGTCCTTAATACCTACTCTTATGGGACCTATTTAGGCCATACTAATAATGACTAAGCACTGGACTAGTAATCTCGGGAATCCCCCATTAATTAATGGTAAAGATTCTAACCGCTGGTGACCAGTTCGTCTTTGGTAAGTCATTCCCAAACCACATGATTTGGGAATTGGGATGCCTTGGGGTTACTCGGTTTAGCCTCTTGTGGATTTTTGAAGGAGTGAAGACTTTCGGACTTTTTACTCAGTAGGGCCTGGCAAATAGGCTGATGACCTTTCCCAGCATTGAAGCTGAGATAAAAATTACCGGAATTCGAAATAAACGAGCACATTCCTTGATTACTCCATGTTGTAATCCTAGGCCTACGTTTGTAGATCTGTATTCGTTTCTCGAATCAGTTAAAACTATCACAACACTACTTTCATTATTATTAGGAAATATCTCATCTCTTTCTCAGACTGCATTTCGGATGGTAGTCAGGGATGACCTCGAAGTTTCGGATGAAACTATTATAAAAAGTTTGTTTGCAGAATTGATTAATATGTAATGCACAACACCCCACGCATTATCATTTCTTAACACAATTGAAGAATTGTTTCTTCCTTCAATTATTTTCAAATGCTCTTACTTTCAAGTCAAACATTTCATTTGCAGCCGATAAATATGGGAAAAGGAAAGAAGTTGCTTGTTTCTCATCTCATAACTGTTGTGTTCGTGTCATTTTCTAGCTGATCAATTTCACGCCTCAAGTTTTCTCTCAATGAAGGTGCATTCTGTAGATTTTACAGACTCACCAGAAAACAAAAGAATCCAGTAGCAAAATGTTACCCCAGTGGGATTTGAACCCAGTTGCCTCTGACTTTCATGTCCTGCATTCTACTGTCTGAGCTAAATCCCTTATTTGCGGGAAGTCTCAGTCCTTTAGATCCTTATATAGTCATGCTCTATTGATTCCAAAAAAATTTCTAAGTCCAAGAATCAAAAGAGTATGACTAGACTCTATATAAGGATCAAAAGGGCCGAGACGTCCAGCAAAAGGGGGATTTAGCTCAGACAGTATGACATAAAAGTCAGAGGCATCTGGGTTCAAATCCCACTGGGGTAACATTTTGCTACAGGATTTTTTTTGTTCTCTGGTGATTCTGTAGAATGTATCTGCATTTAGAGAAAACTTGAATGTTTCTTTTTTCTTGTTTGTTGTTGAACTGGATACTACAATTCCAAATTCCTTGCACTTCATGAAACGATTCAAGAAATTTTTCTATTGAAATGTTCTCTTCCTAATTAAAACAATTTAGATCTTATAAGAAGCGCGTGCCGCTTTGGTAAAAAGACTAAACTAATCAGATAAAATTGATACTATTTCTTTGATTGTTACTCTATTCACTATTTGTAAATTTTGTTGCACAATGTGAAATTGTGGATGATAAAGAATTTTCTTTCCAATGGCCATTTGAAGTGAACTGGATTCTTTCGATGTTAATGTAAAATATTGAACATATCGGTCTAAAATATTTTACTTAATGACTAAAAATATATTACAGATCAAACAATTTTATAGGGCACTGAAAGGGGTGATAGGTTTTCCCAAAATAAATTTCACTGAATTCGCTGAATCAGTGAATCGTGACAAAATCCAAAAATGGTATTGTTACCAGAGGTATTACCCAGTTGGCAACATATACATTATTACCATTTATAGTAATAAAATGCTACATTTCCATTACTACCTCTAGTTAGATATATCCATTGTGACTCACCACTGTGAATAGATACCATCCCAGAGACAATAATTAAAATATCGTTTTTACCAATACATCTAGGAAGGTATCTCTTGTGAGATTTGGAGTGTCTCTGCTAACCATACTCTGGTAACCGTTGGATTTGGACTTGATTCAGTGAAAGTCATTCAGGAAGAACTCAATTAGACACAGTACAATTAGTTTCCTCAAATCCAGAAAGGATCCAGTTGACCTGTTTGTGTAGAATTCCAGAGAATTTCAAAATGGCGTCAGTTCTTTTCAGACAGAAAGAACTTCAGCGGCTCCTCTACGTGATGCAGCGAAAATGGTGTTATAAAACTTGTACTTCACACCGCCTGTAAGTGTTTCATTATTGATAGGCTCGTAAAATCCAACAGTGATACGTCCATTAACGCTGTAAATAATACTAAGTTTAGTTCCGCAGGTAGATGAAAGTGCTTTCCGAGCCTCTGCCTTGATCGTAAGGGAAACTGACAATTTAGGTAAGATGGTGAAAGCAATAGCTTTTCTTCAGTCTGTGGCAGATCCAGGGTGGGATACGGGGTCGGGACCTTCAAGAAAGTCCCGAAAATAGTCTATTTAGGGTCCCATTTGTTTTTTCAAACTGTTCAGTCTCACTTTGCTCAGCATATTTATATGGTTTCGTTCTTGGCATACATTTCTTACGTTAAATGTCTCATTATAAGCCTCTTTATGGTTTTTTGTATCTACATTCACTCTTGTTTGGTGAAACGTATATATATTCAATACACAGTCAGAAAGTATCACCACCAGGAGAAGATGCACATGTGTGGCAATCTAAAGTCACTAAATTCCAAATTTCAGCTGATTTTCATTTACAAATTTTATTTCACACTATGATCAATCATAAAGTAAAATGCTACACAGCTTTGTTGATGAACATCATGGACAGAAACCATTAGAAAAATTACAATGACTCCCCCCAATATTTATTGACCACTGACGTGATTTTGACAATTTAAAATGTTACTCTGGTGGAATGTCATATGTAATATATCACTGGGTTAAATTATATGCGGGGACAGAAAATGTAATTTCTCGCGTAGAGGTACATATCCAGAAATGCCTTGTGTGGGTGTGTGTTAATACGAGAACAGAAGAAAATTCCACAATGCGCTCCCTTTCATATTAGCATCGCCAATTTACGGATAAGTTTCAAGCAAATGTCCGATGTCAGAAACCATATTAAAATCAAATTTCTTAATTGTTCCCTCCTCTCCTTGAAGTTATCTCCTTTTAATTTAGGTCATAGAAGATGGATCTTTTGATTAAAAACATTACCTTTTTCTATGTCTAAGGTTACAAATAAATATTTCTTCAATATAACTTCGATACTTCGATAAATAACATAAGCAAATAGAATTTGATAACACCTCAGGTCATTCTTCTATCTTGCAAAGAAACCAATTGATGGATCAATTATCGCACTGGATGTAGCAGAAAACGTCTGGAGCAATTAGTGTTAGGTTCCAGCCCAAATATGATGACAGGAAAGATATGTCTGGGAAAATTCTCGCAATATTTTCTGGGATACTTAATACGGACAACACTCACAAGAAGTAATGTATTTACATCTATTACACGCTTATCAAATTATGGCCATATTTGATCATTAAGTTTTAAGGCACAATGGTGACGTTGTTTCAGATTGGAAAGGTGTTTGAGATAAATTCAAAAAACGAGTTTGACATAAATCATCAAATTAAACCTAAGACAAGAATTTTCGAGAAAGTATTCCAGTAACCCGAGCAACTATTCAATGGCCTCTTTTGTTTTTTCTTTATTTTGCGAATTTGGTGAAAGGATAAAACTGCCAAGCATATCAAGTGAAGAAATGAAAAGCTTCATACCCTAAAAGAAATTAAATCTTAAAAAGTGGAATATTTTAACACTTGTCAAGATTTGAAATTCTTTGTGAATTGCTTACTTAGGACTTTGGAGAGCTCAAAGGTACTCTTCATCTTGCAAAGTTAACTTATGACCAGACAGTATTGCTGTCAGATAATTATTTCCCGACCATTGTACATCTAATGGACCAATAACAATGGTCTCGTTGATCACATTACCAATTAATCGATATGTACCAGACATCCGTCAAATACTCGGTAAGATAAGAGTACCATTAAATATCTTACTAATAAAATTCTTTTCTTTTGGCAACATTTGATATGGGAACAGTTGTCGCAGTCAAAAATTATTGTTCGGTGGTTTTCTGTCAAGTAAAGGGAGATTCCTCCATCTTGATCATCAAACCTGAATGCATTTGGGGTAATCAGAAAGAAATGCCATATGTCCCTCAGAAAATGATATTATGTTTAGCCAGACAAAATGGCAAACAGATACATTACATAATCAGTAGATTTTGAAAGAATTGTGTTTTGGAATGTTTCTAGGACTTACATAAAAGTGTTTTACATTACGAAATAGGTCACTAGAAGTAAGTCAATGCCTCAGCAAATAAGATGTTTGCACATTAATTTTATATATTTGGACAAATAATTTAAATTGTGAATTTTCAAATGTGTAATCCTTATTTCATTGATTATTCCCAGTCCTCTTCCAACCCTTGTAAACCAGAGGGGAATCATAGTAATGTACAAACAACTTCAATGTTGTCCCGATGGGATAGTCTGGAATTAGTTATTGGAGGCGACTTGAATGTAATTCATGAATTATGTTGTTGAAGTGATGCATTTCTCGTGTATGTTTGGAAAGTAAACTATAGTCATAATTGTTTGACGCAAATGAAAAAGTAGTTTATCTCATGTTCAATTAAAACTATCAAATAGTGAATCAGTAAACTTACCTGTGTCATTATTCTGTCTGCCCCGGTCCCCTCTTCGTCCTTGAAGATAATATCAGGATTGTAATTCACCACTAAATCCTTGAATTTCGAGTCGTCTCTCGTAATCCGTCCCTCGGCGAGACCCGAAGCTCCCAGGGTGTTCTCGGAGACATTTGGGACGTGTTGCTTGAAGACGAGCGGGGTCATCTTGCGCCGGCGATGCGGGGATCGGTGGCCACGGCCAGGCCCACACTGAAGACTGTCTCCCGTGAGAAGAAGGAACATCAGCGCGTGCACGTACAATAAATGTACCGGGGGGCAATCCATCAATTTTAATCCCAACATTTTTGCTAGCCTTATGTTCATAAAATGCCTAAAGAAGAAGACACAATGCCAAATAAAAGTAGCCTTGTAGGGTTATATCCACTGTCAGAAGGCCCGACTCGTCACTGATGGAATGCGTAATAGCGCGAACCCAAAGGAATAAAGACTGGGACTGTTTCGGGTGAAGCGCTTATCTTAATGTGAACCTCTTCAAAGGCTGAATCCACTTCAGTTATGTCACTTTCAATTCGTAACAGATTTCATGTTTTGTACTTGTCGTCTATATCTGGAAAAATCCGCACTAAAAGCTCTTCGTTGTCTCCTTCCATGCTAATCGGCCAATGGTAGTCCATGCTGATTCAGGTCTGCAAAGAAGTAGAAAGTTCAGTTAAGTCCACCGTGTCTATAATTAAAGTACGCTTCTATCAGATATATCCGTCACTTTCAAGAGTAGTATTTATTCTAAGTGTATGAAAATGTTCAGTATGTCTTCCTGATGAAATGAATATGTTTAAAATAAGTACAACGAATTCTAATGGCATCTATGGTTTGAAGCGCAAAGAGAGAGGGTTTTGCCCGGTTAATTCATTGGTCGCAGTCTCGGTGTGTTTGTCCACGTCGTAGCTTGTGTACACTTCTCTCAGAACACAGCAAAAAATTCGCAAAACTCTTGGCACAAATGGCAGTGCTTACAAGCTCGAGACTAAAGGCATTGACATTAAACCGTGTACCTCGGAGCTTTTTATCATTGCGATGCTGCAAATCTGTGATTAATCCACAGGTGACGGTAATCCCGCATTTTAACTCTTCAGAAAATATTGTCCAAATCAAGTTTGCATGCATAAATATGCAATGTATATTTAGTGATAACAGTACACCTACTAAATACCTTTATAGAACGTCACTGGGGCTGTAAACAGTAGTTTGGAAGATCGAGAGGTACTTTTGTATCTTTTTAAGTTCTCCTTGTTCCAGATACAACAATGTGTTATCAGTCGAGATAGATACAAGTTCGATCGTGTAAACACTTTTCTTTTGGTCGTCGTCTTCGAGTTATCCTATCAGAAATAAAGTGTTTTTCTTTATGTTTAACAATTACTTAAACCAAGAAGACGGTTTCCTCAATTTGCGTGTGCTAAATTAATTAGCACTTTAGTCAGAGATCTTGAATGCCTAAGTCAACATTCGCCACTTCCTTTCCCCGGTTCTCTTTATATGGTGACTGTGTGTAAAGCGGTTGCGGTTATCTTTGCAGGCAACTTTATGACGGTGTTTCCCTCTTGGACAATCACAAAGGCGCAATAATCAAATATCCCCAGCAGGTTCAATGAGGTTTGATTAAACACTCGAGACGCGAAGAAGTTCCCCCTTCCTTCCGCCAGGTATCAATGCGCCACGCAAACTCTTGTAACAACCCATTCACACGAGTTCTAACATTTGCTGAAACTTTTATCGTTGTCTGTGTACAATTATTAACTGCGAGCTTGTTGATCACCACCCTAAAGAGGGACTACAACCAATGTTACATTAATCAGTTAACTAAGAAACTCATGGTTGGCTGGTGCTAAGGTGTCTGTTAAACCATATCAGGCATCCAATTGGGGCCCTAATCTTGTTGACAAGGCCAGTGAAGGATGTATTAACAATAGCTGACAAGGACTAATGATGACTCAAAGGATAGATACAATTACGAACTTTGTGAGGAATCTCATCCCTATCTGCCCATGGTAGCAGTATATCTGTCTTGTTCTGTCAGATTGAACAAGGCTTTCAGTGCCTGTTACTAGGAGCGCTTCTTTGCGGGGACTTTTCACCTCTGTTGAAAACTTTCTTTTTCCAATAAAAACTCAACCGCATTGGACTAAAAAGTTTCAAGAAGTTTCATTCCATACACATGTAAAAAGTGTATGCCAAAAGAAGAAATTAGGCCAACAAGAGTTCAGCCATGTAAATGATTTCTGAATACGCACTTTGGCGTCTGTCGTGGGGTCATAAAGACAAGAGACACGGTTAGGGTAGGCGTGAATGCTGGTTTATTGCAGGGGAACAAGTTGTA
>JBCAUG010730488.1:0-12024 GCA_038406175.1 Haplosyllis leylae | reverse complement strand
GGATGGAAATGGCATTTAGCATGAACTGAAATGAAGAATAAACTGTTTGGTAATCAATGATCGGTTATTTAGTTGCAAAAAGTTGCTCTGAATCAATAATAATAAAGTCTTTAGCTTATCTAAACTGACGCATATGACGTATTATTGTTCTTCAATTATGGCGGTCCCATCGTTCAGATGCTTCTCCACTTATTTCACATCTAAGTTGAAAGTCGCTCAGTGTTTGCGTTTAAGCTCAATGAAATGTAATTTAACATTAATACCTTTGACCCTTTAAATTTCGAATTTGGGGAAACCAGGTCACGTAGAAATGTCAAGATTTGGGAATATTAACCGTTAACCGCAAAAGTTCGTTTTTATGCGCTATTCAAATTGATTGTGGCATTCAACGGGTTTCAGCACTCATAGATCTATGATATTCAAATTAAATGATCTCATATCTCATAGATCTCATATCTCACAAAATGTTACTCATGTAGATAGAAGTAGTTTAAAAGACTTAAAACTGTAATGAAGAATGTTGATGCTGAGAACATCAGTTAGACTGATTTTCAAAAGTATTATACTTTACCACATTGTAAGGAGGGGAATCCGGGGCCAGACACCACGAGTTGGACTTTCAGACCCCCCGACCCATCTGGTCCTGGATTCCCCTCCTTACAATGTGGTAAATTTTTTATCTCATGACAGAATTACATTGCCTAGAGACCTAGGTCTTCCCAAAAAAAAACAGTTCAAAATGTCTAATAGTTTCCTCGGAAATTGCTTTTTAGGACACCAAAGAGAGGAGCATCTCTCTGCTGTGTTTGTTGCTGTATCGGCAGCCATGACTGGTTGCCTAGTAATGGTGTCATGTGATGCAATGGCCCTGCCCCATCTTGCTTGATTGACAAGGCCAATTTTCAGACCCATGCATGAGTTTGAGTCAGATCCACTCTTACGGCTTTCAGAATGATGTCTGGTCTCAGACACTATCACAGACAGCCAATAAGAAGCTTGGCTTGCACCCCAGAATAAGATAATATACTTTACCACATTGTAAGGAGGTGGGTCCAGGGAAGACACCATGAGTAGGTGTTCAGATCCCATGACCTGTAGGGGAGCGGGGTCTGGATAACTATGAGTGGTGTCTTCCCTGGATCCACCGACTTCAATGTGGTAAATTTTTTATCTCATGATAGAATTAGATAGGTCTTCCCAAAAAAAAATCAGTTCAAAACACCCAATAGTTTCCTTGGAAAGTGCCTTTTAGTAGACCAGAGAGAGCAGTGATTGTCAGCCGTCTTTGTTGTTGTTTTGGTGGCCATGATGCTTGTTGCTATGCAATGTGCCAATGGTTCTGCCCCCTTGCTTGATTGACAAGGCCAATTTTTGGACCCATGTGTGGGTTTGAGTCAGATCCACTCATACAGCCTTCAGAATGATGTCTGGTCTCAGACACCATCCCAGACAGCCAATAAGAAGGCAAGATTGCACCCCGGAATGAGATAATGCATGATGCTGCGCATTCTATTGATTTTTGCAAAATTTTCTTTTGCAATCATGTTTTTCCTATTTTGGTTTTGGATTTTGCTGAATTGGACTAATTCATCTAATTGCACATGGATACTGGAATTGACTATTCATGGATAGGTGAAATCTTCATTTGCACTAATTATGGAGAAGTTCACTATTCATGGATAGTTAAACGGTAATGAATGTAGCACTATGCATGGATAATGCGAAATGAATGAGCACTCTCCATGGATAGTGAAAAATGAGTTTACACTATCCATAGATAGCTGAATACATTATGTGTGAACAAATTACTATTCACAGATAATAGATTCCACTATCAATGAAGCACTTATCTAATTCAACTACTTAGATGAATTCATCTCATTTCAAAGCCAAAATAGGAATAACACGATTGACAATGATTTGGTTTTCTTGCTAGATCTCCATGTCGAGTCTTTTTTTTGTCGGTTTAAATCTTGATCATTTGGCTGATCGAGTTTTTTTCGAGATCAGCTTCAAATGCCAATATCGTATTTTTATTGCTGTACAATATTAGTATTTTTGGTACGAATCAGTTCTGGTATAATATGAACTCCAATTTTACAACTGTTTAATTGGCAATACTGCCACAGCAGTACAAAATAACATCAAATATGATCTATCTATGCATTGAAACTAGTGGAATATGTGTTCTGAGAATACAAAATCCTTTACTTAAGTGGCTCAGCTGTAATAAAATTTTGGTAATAAAACTAATTCGTTAACTTCAGTTGTCTAAAACACTTGCCATCGTTGGTGAATAGTTGACAAATCCTGAGGTTTTATGGCACCAAAATGGTCAAATATAAATAACCATTAGTACAGATTAATTTCAATATTAACTGAGATCAGTTAAAGAAACTTATTTTACATGGCAAATTTAGTTGCAAACAGATAGCATTTATCTTGTTTACGCATTGAATGCTGCTCAGGTTGGAACTAGAAATTACAGATAGATCTATGCCAATAATGCCAACTTTCTGTGTTTCGAAAAATCTCTTATGTGCCGCAACTGGCACCTGTCTCTTCAGAAATACATCGCAATCACTGCTGCTTATTTATTGTAGTAATTTACATTGCAAACTGTGTTCTGGTTGATGTTTTCTACTTTTAGGGGAAATTTTTCTGATGAGAGTAACTTGGTTCAGGCATTAGAACGACTACTTACTACAAGTGAAGCTGTGAATATTTGCCTCTTCTACCCATGTCTGAGCATACATTTTTCATGCAACAGTAGAAAGTGGCTACTCGTTGTCTTACAAAGACGGAACATTTTGAAGGCTAGTGCAATGTGTGATTTCTGTGTCACATAATCTTCTATTTTCAGTTTCTACTTGTTTGTCTTTTAATTATAAATAAGGGAGTGTAATTTGTGAGACATACCCAGACTTTTAAAGGAATCGCAAAGTCTAGTATCAGTAACCATTTATTTGCAGACTGTTGAACTTCAGTTTGCACTACTTTGGGATTTAAAACCCGTGGCATATTTATTAGAATACATCTCTCATGCCTGCCATATAGTATTAACATAAGATCTTGCTGGGATATAACTCATATTTTAGGTGAAGTAGACTAAAAACAGCCATCTTTTGGGTTCAATTCACACACACTGCACACAATGTGCCATTTCTGACTGAATTACAAAGTCTATTGATTCCACTAATGATCTAAGTCCAAAAAGTGAAGTCGTGCATAAAACAAAATTCAGTTTGAAGATCTCCTATTCAATCCATATATGGTTAGCAGAAAAGGAGGAACATCAGATTTCTGAACCAGATGGTAAGTTGTTGTTCAATTCCCACTGAAGGCAACTTTAATTTTTGCTGAAACTTTTTAAAACCCCTTAATGTCAATATTATACAAAAATGCCAGGTGTGTGTTTTCATGTTTGCGAAAAAATCGAATGAGTACTCTTAAATCGAACACCTTTCTGGTACTTCGATACGTTATTGATAACTATTCATAATTCTTAAATAAGGATATACCGTTTCGTCAGATTCTAAATCTCTTTGCTTGTGAATACTATTGGGGTCGGCAGGGAATCAGCCCACTTAGAGCTGTGTGGTATTCTTTTCGCCAAGAGTTACCAGGAACTGATGTAAAGCCTTTAATTTATAATGAATTTAACATAATGCAATTCATGGGGATCTGGTGGTTCATAATAAGTGTGTGGAGAAGTCCAAACTTGATCAGTTCCTTCTATGTATTGTGCATGGAATTAAAGTCTTGCTGGATTTGATCCATGAATGTCTTAACTTGTAGAATGTAAAGGCAGATAGTGTATTATGAAAGCCTGATTAAAGTACAATATGAGTTTAAGTTAATTATTACACATGCGTGGTGTGATTTGCGACAATTCTCAATTTTTACAAAAGACAGTGAAGTGTCACCCCACATGTAAGCTAACTGTTACATTTAAAAGCAAAATCAGAAGTGAATCATGCATAATTCATGTCTTGTTGGGTGATAAGTTCTAATTAAAACCCGATCTATTAACAGACTCATAAAGATAATCTGTCATATCTGGTTGAGGTGCATTGTTGCATGTTTAGAGGAAATATTGCTTTGAGTGATGTAATGCTTCAGTGGAGAATGAACAAGTGGAAGTGTTTATCGGTGTAAATGTCGGGGCTCCAGCTTCACCAGGGAGGCACCTGAGCATAAAGCTGTACGTTCATTCTTCGCCACCAGTGGCACTACTGGTACGTTGGCTTATTGACAACTGCAGTGCGCATTGGTTGATACTACATCAGTCTCTCTGCGGGTTGTGTGCAGGTATGGAGCTGCGCCTAAGTTTTAAGATGTGATCTCTTTCAACACCTAATTCCTTTTTCACAACGTCTGAACTGGAAACAGTGCGGCATGCAAAGCTGTTGACTCTATTTGGATGCATTGTGTTGGGTTTTTTGGCTAATGGTAGCACGCAAAATAGGCGTTGGGGAATGCCAATAAATTATAGACGACTTTCTGTCAATAACATAGAAGGTACATGCTGACATATAATCAGTGTTTTTGTTTGTTTGATTTGACTTGGCAGAGAGCTCATCCAAATGAATAACTGAGCATCTAACATTTGTCGGGAATAAAACGGAAATAACTTTGTCCAAGAAGATTTGTCGCGAAGGAGAGTAACAATGGTTTTGCCACCTTCAATAACAACGATAACTTCCATACTGCTTATAATGTCTTCCATTATTGACATGAGTGTGGGAGGAAAAAAGAATAGGGACAGAGAAAGGCAAAGAAACAGGGACAGGGACAGGGACAGGGACAAAGATGAACAAGGAAAAGACAATCAGGAAAATGACGGGTAAGTGTGCAATTAGTTATGATTCTTTAGCGTCATTCAAACGGTAACAATTATCCTGCAGTTTTGTGTGCTGAATGCAGTTAACGTTAGAGCTGGAGGTCAGTAAGGTTTTTACTCCTGCAGACAAAAACTAAAAATGAAACATGGATTGAAAGTTATGTTTGTAAGATTAACATTCTGAACAGTGTTCGAACAGTTCATAAATGTGTAGTGTGAAAATTTAAACACAGAGTGTTAATCCGTCAATCCACTGTCGACAACCATCCACATCTTAGTTTTTCACGATAACCTATTCTGATTGTGTCAGATCTGTAGGTTGTAGATCTAGGTGTTAATTTTTAAATGCACACATTTAAATACACATTTTTGCAAATGTTAGTAACTTTAAATGGCCAACGTTTAATTGTAAAATTTAAATTGTAATAATTTCTTAAAATTGCTTATCGTGAAAAACCAGATTGGTATTCATACCCAAAATGACTAATTCCGGAAATTGACATTCAGTGGTTGAGCCTTGCGTTGTTCCTCCAACCTGTGAACATCTTTTGCTGCCGCAAGTTCAGAGTGCTGCTACTTGTGTCGAAAATCCTCTCAGGAAAGATTAATTTTCTCCAATCTCTTTGACTCATTTGGATATTAAGGCGATTATACAGAAAAGATTTATGCCACGCTAATGAGAATTCCCAATATGATGTTGGAATTATCATCTCATAAAACAAACCTGTTTACCTCTGAGCAGCCGCTGTGTTACCATCTGTGGTTTTTCGCAGTTGCGCCTCGAAGGTCTCACAGCTGACATTGTACATATCTAAATTTTCGCAACAGTCTCGAACTATTTAGGTACTCAATCTTAGACTAAAGAAGAGGGAGAGATCTGGGTGTATTCTTGTCAGCTATATCTTCACTGGGCTTCCAAAGTGTTTTGTCATGCAAATGGTTCGGGCGCTCACTGTTCATATAATGAAGTCATTAGCTGATGTACTTCAGTGGACCGTAACCTGTATTTCTATGATTTATCGGATTCATTTCACAACAAGGTCCCGTAAACTGTACACATTTTATGGCCACCACAATTATAAATAATAAAAAGACCAATCCCGGGATGAGTTGAAATTGATATCAGACTCACAGCTTTTTATGAAAGCAGGAATGGAGGCCTGGCTATCAGTTTTTTGTTTCAAACTTCTGTAAAGTATATACGTCGTTTGTTAAATTACTTAGCTAACATCAGTCCAATAGCTGTTTGTTTTTTTTTTGATCAATGTAAGACTTAATTTTCTGTTTATAATTTATTTCTCAGTCTCTTGTAACGTTTCGATCGTGTGTGTTGTGGCTGCGTTTTGAGTCGAATCAGTAAGTTCAGAGTTAGGCGCAGTGTAGAAAATTCTTCCAAAATGGGTTTCACCAAATCCAGTGAATTCATTGAAAAACCCCTTAATTCATGCAATACCGCACATGTAAGCGGTACCTTTGGATAAAACCCTCACGCTTTCAGATGTCGTTTTCGCTTGAATTATCGAAATGTTTTTAGGGGCGTTACTTCAAAAGGATAGTCTATGCTTTTACTAAAGTTTGCTGTGGTAGCTGAGAGAAAAAAATTGTCTGTACTAGCTTTCTTCTTGTATTCACAAAAGGAATAAAAAGAAATGAAGAAAATTCCTTTTTTTGTGATAAGTTTTTCTTTTTATTACTTTTTACTCTTTCACTGGTTGGAAACAGAAGGCTGTTCCAACCTTTCATATGGAACTTCTTTGAAACTACTGAAACAAATAGATCTTTAGTTTATATCTGTTTGGTGTTAATGACGTCACAATTTTTTATCTAATGTGCCATTACTCATACCAATTTTAAGCTATTTATTGCTATCTTGTAGGAGTTAATTTGTTCGTTTATTTTTATGTGGCGGGGAAGCAAAGCTTAAGTTAAGAGACAGGTGTAAAAACGCCGACTTCATATCTTCATGAAATGATACGGCAACGAGCCAGCACGCGAAGTAATTTCTAGGACGGATGATAGACATTCGGGTTTTTCACGATAAGGAAATCTGACGCATTTCTGTCAGATTATCTGACATATCTAAAGTTACACTCAACAAAATAAATTTCATCAAAAATTGCCCCCAGTAGGGTTTGAACCCATGACGTTCTGATCATCACTCTAGTGCTCTACCAACTGAGCTAGGCAGGAATCTGTTGGGCAGGAGGTTTCTGAAATGAGCTTTGTTTCATGCACCACTTTACATGTTGTACTTTGTTCATTTCTAGAATCAATAGAGCATGAATTTATAAAGGCCTTAATTATTCACACAGATAACCGAATAGTAACTTAGCTCAGTTGGCAGAGCATTAGAGTGATGATCCACAGGTTATGGGTTCAAACCCCACTTGGGGCCATATTTGACGAAATTTATTTTGTTCTAGGTAACCTTAGATCTGTCAGATAATCTGACAGAATTGCGTGTCGTGAAAAACTAGATTGTGACAAAAATTCTGGAATGAAAATGTAGAGAGGAAAGAACAGTCTGCGTGTCCAATGCCAATTCTCTGCAGGATGTTCACAGACAACTATTTGCTCAGTCAGGAAGTCATTCTCTGCTTCAGTATAGAATCATTCAAGATAGACTGCACACATCTTAACATGATCTTCTTTATTGTTCCAAAGATTATCTCTTTTATACTAAACCAATACATCGAAGGCCAGTATATTAAGAATCCTTAACAATATTCATCACTGCCGCACAACTTCTCAATCTGAAGCATGGTAAGCCATGTACAGGGTGGAATCCTTATTTTGAACGGTGACACTGATTAGAAGGAACTTGATTCACTAGCAAGACAGTTCATTCATTGTGACTGTATCGCTGTGGGGCGAAACCAGAGATGGCTGAGAGATCAATGGGGTGTCTTGATAAGCTGTTAAATTTTCATTATGATTCTTTTCCAAGATCGAAATGTGAAGAAGCAACTAAGTGATTTGATTCGCAAGACACAGCTGCTCATTTGATGCACTTTTCCGGTTTGTTAGTCATTCGTTTCAGTGTTTTATGCAATCAACTACCCAGTCGTGAAGTTTTCCCAGATGAGGGACACTTTTCTGCCAATACGCGCACATCTATTCCAGATCCCGGCTCCATTGCTGAACACAACATATGATAAATTAATTTTTCGTGCTTAACAGACAAAGTTGCAATCTGAGCTGAAAGTAACATAAATTTGGTAATTTCAGAAGGTCCATGTCTGCCTAATAGTTCAAACTAACTGTTGTTCCTCAAAAAATTGGAATTAGTCATTAATCTTAAGAGAATATAAATTATTTTTCTTTGTTCGCATTAAAGGAGTTTACACACAGGAAGAGTATGACACGACATTGGGTTGGGTGCAGTGAATCCTTTTCCTTTTCCACCTGCGTGAATCAATTAAATGTATAATAAGTGAACATATTTTGTGCAAAACCGCTCCATAACTTCACAAACCTGTGTCGGCATTATTGTTATTCTACTTAATGTGGTTAATGTTCATAGATCTATGAGCAGACATGTCTTCGGTGTGTCCGGAAACAGTTTAACCAACAACTGAGACAGCTATCTTAGCTGAATGAATACCGTCTTTGGATGATAGATATTAGGCGATATACCAGATTTTTGCTGTATCTCTGATACTATGTGGACACTATTAATACCGCATGTCTTACTGCGGTCTTCTTGAGCATACAAAATAAAATGTTAACAATACATATCAGTGGCGAATCTAAGGGGGTTGCTAGGGACGTGCGCCCCCCCCCCCCCGGGTCCAAATTCCTTCATTTTCATGCAGTTTTCAGGAAAAATTTGGCCAAATAATAGGTTAGCGCCCCCACCTTGGAGGTTGGAGCCCCCCCCCCCCGTCTGGGAAATCCTGGATCCGCCACTGCATATACTTTAACAATGTTTATCCAAATACTCTTCAACTTCGTGCGCGGAACACAAAATTCTGCCACTGATTGATTGATTGACAGAAGATATAACAATCTACATTAAGTCTTTTGCAACTGATCCACATATAGATAATCGGTTGTAATAATTTGTTGACACAAATGGCATTTTAACGCGAAGCGGAGAAGTTGGTATTGACTATGTCGGATCAATTATCGGCAGTTGTTGCGACAAGTAGTGTAGATTTGGTCGATATTTTTTTCTACCTGGAATTGATAGATTGAATTTCGTTCAAAGCCTCATTTGTGTTTTTTATTCTTCAAATGGCTACTGGACGAAACTTATTGTTTTCAATAGAATTGATTAAATAATTAGGACAATTTTCAAGATAAAGCTGCGTGCACTACATGTAAATGGTGATTAGATGAAGGCTCCTCACGGATATCTTCCAAACTCTACAAAGTTATCCACCAATGTAATGGTGCTTTTGTTCATGCATTATGGGTAGACTATGCCTTGAGGTTATTCCAAAAATCGTTACAATATTTCCTTTCCATTTTACTTTAACTAAGTTTAGTATATTTGTACTATTCTGATCCAGGCCACAGAACGGTGTTTTCTGTGTTTTCTTACAATTTACAACAGAGCAGAAAACTATTAGGAACTAGATTCTGCCGTTTAATTTACCAGAAAGATGAAAATTCTTCTAGTAATATAAAGTGTCATCTTTACTTAGTTGAACCAATTTATGGTCATACAATCCTAACGATTGCTGCGAACTATCATAATTACACTGGAACTGACACATTGTAATTACTGATTCCCCTCGAGTAATGAAATTAAGGTCGGCTAATAATAAGAACCATGTCATTCACTTTCGTTTTCGACATATTACCACTTGTTTGTGTCTTGTCTTTGATATAAATGTTCAGGTAGATGACTTTGTCACACTGTAGCTTTCAACCATCGTGCTTGTCATTAATGTAACAGATTTAAAGTTACCAGCTGTAGTTAATGGCTGCCACGTTTGAATATTTGAATTACAATTTCACACTTAGCAGTTAAACTTAAATCCTTCTTCATGAAAAGATATTCAAATTGATTGTCACATAAACTATAGTCGACTGTCGTGATTTCGAGATTCACTTATTTGTCCAAAAACCAACTCAATCGAGTTTTTCCTAAATGACTTTCACTGAATTCAGCGAATTTAGTGAATCAAGACAAAATCCAAAAGTAGTATGGTTACCAGAAACAATCCACAACTAACAATAGATACATTCCTAGATGTAAATGATATATATTTCAATTAGTGTCTCTGGGATGGTATCTCTTCACTATGGTAAGCTCATAATGGTTATCTACCCAGAGGTAGTAATAAATATGCACTTTCTATTACTGCCAAGTGTAATGTATCTGTTGGTAGCTAGGGAATACCATACCATTTTTGGATTTTGTCATGATTCAGTGAATTCGCTGAATTCAGTGAAATTCATTTAGGAAAAACCCCAATGTGTCTGAAGGGAATTAAACAGCGATAGAGATTACAGGCAAGCCAGACAGTTGAACTGTTCACTTTTCATAAACGATATTAATTTGAAATGCTGTGATATCAACATTATCGTTCGTTACAGTTTTTAGAAACCAGAACCATGGCCTCAAAAATAGGTGGTGCAAAATGAAATAGTGTGTTACATTGGAGACACTTGTTTCTGCGTCAGTGCGTCATTGAGCGCACAGAAACTTTTGACTGCCTGATTTGCACAATATATTAGATTTCCATTTTGTTTAGTGTTAAGCAGCATTGATTGCCGACTTTATGACACGGGCATGAAGTCAAAAGAGACTTAGAGTAGACGCAATCCCACTGGACAGAAAAATCAGAGCATTTATAAATCGGAAATAATGTCGCAACCGATCACTTTGCTGTCCCTGGTATAGAAGCAGGAAAAAAATTGGAAGCCACTTTCGTTAACTCTGCGCACTCTTAAGAACAGCACATCTTCCTACAGAATTTATTTGAAGTTATTCAAAGAGAATTTGCTTTTCTTGGGTATTTTATTGTTTCTCATTGTTTGTGGGACATCAATATTTCTGATTCTATTTTATTAAACCCGATTTCAACCAAGAGGATTGGAAAGGGCGCTTTCAAATACGTTTGTACTGAATGCGTCAGTGCACTGTACATTATAAAAAGACAATAAAATTGCACTGGAATTTACTACATTGATGTGACCACGACTAAAGAAGTAATCATGCAACAAAATATAATCTCCAGCTGTTTACCTTGATGCGAGATTTACTATGACATTTATACAAAGGATGAAGAACAATAAATAATCGAGATAGGAGGTCCTATTACAAACTGATTGAAGATGTTTTATCAGTGCTTGCAAGCTAAATGAACCGTGAATTGCCTTGATGTACCGAAACATTCAATGGCTCCGATCAAATACGTATCAATATCAATTAGACTTGGCAAGGTATGAGAGATGCACGCGGATGCACCATGACCAAAACGTCCGAGTCATCTCAAATTTAGAAAGTCCTAATTTCCGCAGCACATTTAACTGAAAATGATATGCAAGAATGGTGGTGAACTGAAACGCTTTTTTGTCCAACAGTCACACTATTATTTAGAAACTCACCAGGTTGTTTCCTACAATTAGTAAAAAATGTTCTCTCTCTCTCTGTCTCTTTCCCTCGCATTCAAAAGGTCAAAGTTTTGTTTAAAATTTCTTCTGGATGGTTTCAAAATTACCTGTATAACGGACAAACTACGTATCAGAAACACAATTCATTTACAGAGTGCGAGCGGGAATCTTGAAATGTTGTTTTATTGGCCTGTCATTTTCTTTGCTTCCAATGTTTCTGTTTTGTTACCGCCCGCGTACGTAGTACGACGGGAAGGTAATGTTTTCACAGGCGTGAGTCTGTCCACAGGGGGAGGGGGTACTCAGATCATTAACATAGCCAGGGGTCTGTCCAGGGGGATCTGTCTGGAGTTGGTACTCAGGCCCACAGATGGGGGTGGGTGGGTACTCAGTCCCACAGCTGGGAGGGAGGGAGTACTCAGCCCTGGAGGGTTATTCGGCTGGGGGGACTCAGCCACGGGGTGCTCAGCTCAGCCGGGGAGGAGGGAAGAAACTCAGTCAGGGGAGTACTCAGCTCAGCTGGGGAGGGGGGTGTACTCAGCCAGCCAGCGGGTACTCAGCTGGGGGGTACTCAACCTGGGTACCCCCCCCCACAGGATTTGCTATGCAGCAGA
>JBCAUG010730477.1:0-12025 GCA_038406175.1 Haplosyllis leylae | reverse complement strand
TACACAAGATTCCACTGCAGAAACAGACGAGTGGGAGATTCAAGGGGCAGCCCCCCCCCCCCCCCATCTAATTGTCTTCATTTTCATGACGTTTCCGAGAAAAACTGGGTAAGATATAGGGTTGGCTTCACCACCACGTATAGCAAATCCTGGATTTACCAATAAAGACAGTACCAATCCAAAGTAGAACTGTATAAATTGAGGCGACCCCCGCCCCCGCTCCAATTTCTTTCATTTTCATGCAGAGTTTTATGTGAAAAATATTAGGTCACCTTTCGGGTTTACGCCCCTCCCGTCTGGGAAATCCTGGATCCACAACTGTCAAGTGAAATGGCATCGTGCAACATGTAGAATGTTTTATTTGTGTGTGTGCGTGCGTGCGTGCGTGTGTGTGGCATGATGGTGGCATATAATAAATCACAGTGTTTTTGGGAGGTTGTTCATGTTTTTGTGCTCACATTGACGTGAAAGTAAACAATTCTGCGAATATATTCCTATTAGACATTTAACATTAATGTCCCCCGAACCCCTCCAACTGGGACAAATTTTTCTCATTTCATTTTCATTTTCAAAAATTGGAAAAAAATGAAAAGAAAGAGCAGAAAACAATGGGGATAGCGTCGCTACGCTCTAATGGGAAATTCTACATCCACCCTTGTATGATTCGAGATTTCTTAAAAAAGTCTTTTTTTTCCCAAATTATTTTCGGAAATATCGCACTCACTGCACCAGTGTGAACGAACCCCAATGACCCCGACCTCTCATTGCCGTAAACAGTCTGAACTTTCACCATTCAAGGAATTGTGCCTCAAGTGATAATATGAAACAGAAACATTGTAGCCATAGAAACTGATGATTTAGTCCAAAAACTAACCCTCATGTCAATATTTCTATTGGTAAATACTAGCAGCTATATTACCATGGGGCTTGTTCAAAGTAAGTTGTTTTTAGTATGATAAAGTCAACATGAGAGTTGTGGAAACATTGTAGTCCAAAGATTGTACAAAATAAGTACTCTAATTTAAAACATTTTCTGTTATTTTGCTACAATTATTTTTTCCCACACCATTTAAATTTCATCGCATTTCTTCTGAAATATTTGTGGATTTGTAACTAACAATGACGTCGTTTCTGACGCTCTTTTGGACGTTACGCTTATATGTGGTTTTGACGCAACGTTTTTGTAACGTCATAGTCCATGGATGCAAACACATATGTAATGTATCTCTCTTCTTTCCGGCAATTTCGCACGTGTGTTGCTTTGTTTCAAAAATTAGAATTTGGTCAAAGAGGAAAAGATTCAGATCTTTTTTTAATTTTTGGAAAAAGTGTCAAGATGTATGCACACATGAACTCGTGCATATTAAAACCTTCACTCCTTCATGTAGAGTCAACACAGCCACCGTGTCTGAAGAGAACTTCTCTCACTAAACACCCCTTTATTTATTTAAGTCTTTAAGAGCAAACATCCACGTTCTCCCCCTAAAACGTGTGCAAATACTCACATTGACACTACTAAAGCAAAAAACGACCTCTCATTGTAAAAAGCGAAAAAATGTGCCTTGTGCATGTTTAGTAATATTCAAACAGGATTCTGAGGAGTGTTACACAAGTCTCGGGTCTAAGAACATAAAAAGGAGTAGGGTTGGAGTATCAATTCAATTCTGTAAATTGAATACCTTTAAATCCCCTTGAACTCCCCCCCCCCCCCCGCAGTTGTTTGTCAAACAATTTGGCGACGAAAAGAAACACTCGTATCAATCACGGTGAAACTTCGTAGATGAACTCTTGATGCATGAAAATTAGGTTTTGCTATGTGTACCATCATTTTGATGAGCTGATATTTATTTTCTAGTTGCTAGTCTCTATTTTATATTGTTGCAGAGTATCAACGTGTCCATAAAGGAATTTTCAGACACATATTTTAGTTATCTGACTTGCTAAACCTACATTTTGAACACGCGAACCCATTCATTGCATTATGAAGCTCCCTTGGAGACGACAAAACGAAAATTTCTTCAACACAGAAAGACGACGAAACTTTCAAACAACGTTTTCCTAATTCTTAACGTCTTTCTTGGAACTTTAGTTTTTCTAAATTTTAACCTCCTTCTTCTGAAGAAAAAGGTTAAAATTGTTCACGTCTCGGTTCTAACGCGTTGCAATTTTTCACGTTTGTCTTCTGATGTTTTTCTCCTTGACAATGTTCCGATTTCTTTTTGTCGCTAATTGTTAAACATTTTTCTTCAGAAGTTTTACTAAATGTAATACTCACATTTATTTAAATGTTTTTCTGTAGTTCTAATGTTGTTCTACCGAGTCGTATTTCATTTCATGTTACATAACCCAGGGACTTGAATTGTTTTGACTGCATATGTGAATGAAAACCAAGAACTGGAGCTGGTACTAGAGTATTGGAGTACGCAATAGGCAATCTGGAGATTGTCATGTGTTTGCTGCTTGAAATCATTCGTTTAGAAAACTTTTGATAAGTGTTAAGCAGTACAAAGAGTTACACTTACATTTCGGATTTGGGATTGTAATCGGAAGTGACCCAAGTATGACCTTGACCTTCATATGACCTTTAAGTTGGTGATGAACCAAATATCCTAACGGTGTACATTTAAAAGCCTTGTCTTCAGGTTGTGAGATGAAAAATTAGAACTTTCCGTACTTAACATCTTTTAAGGACTTTCGTTTTGAATTTCGGTTTTAGTCATGTCCCCTAACACAACATGTTAAGTGACGGTGGATCCGCCTCGGTGTAGCAAGACGCATCGTGGTATCTGTACATAACATCAAAGACGAAAACATGTAGAACAATAGAACTCAGAGAGAACGTGCAGTACGTGTTTATTGTGACACGTGTCTCCTAACATCCTCTCCAACATACTCATCATGTATCATCATCACTAACAGACAGTGTTACATTTCATTATTTATGGGCCAAATACTCAAAACATGTAACGTTCCATCGTACTTACTATCATCAACTACTATCCTCCCAAGGGTGAAAAAAATTCTCAATTCCATGCAGAATTTTTGTAAATAATTTAAAATATCAAGGAGTGAAGAATTCCACTTTGGTGACTCATTAATGTCTAAATTCATTACCAGACTTGTGCAAGTCTAAATTTAATTGATTATGAGACTTGTGCAAGTCTAGCAAATCTAAACTTAATTGATCACCAGACTTGTGCAAGTCCAAACCTAATTCATTACCAGACTTGTGCAAGTCTAAACTTAATTCATTACCAGACTTAAGCAAGTCTAAGTTTAATTCATTATGAACTCCCCCCCCCCACCTTCTGTTTCCGAGTTTCATTTCAATCTCACCTTGCATTGGTTCAATCTCACCTTGCGTGCTCCACATGAAAATAATATGTTTCACCTGGTGTAGAATAAATTCACAAAAAAGTTGCGTTTCCATCAATAAGGTACCTCTACGAGTCACCGAATATCGTATGTCGGCGCCACCTCCTCCCTCCATCGGAGAATCCCACCCTCATTACAATAAAATAACCTTGCCTCTCTTCAATTTTTTTCGCATGTTTGCAGCCACATCATGCATGAAACCGGTTTAGGACAATTTTCCCCAGCTTGTGCTGAATTTGGACAGATGGTTTTATTAATACGATGGTTATATTTAGAAACAATGCGCGGTGATATGACGCCGTGGTCTAAGGAATGTGCTCATGTCTACATGGACCTATCTCTGGGCAATAACGTGACGTAAGTCTTACAGTGAAATTCGTGTCTGCCTGGACCGATCTGCATCCGCAATCAACTCGTATCTGCATCGACCATCTGTCTGTGCCATGACCATACGGATGGGTGAAATTATCTCTGAGCTACATGAGCTCACGTCTACATGGACCCATCCCTGTTTTCAGCTCGTATCATTCTATGTGGACCGCACGAACCATCAAAATTTTCTCAGTTATATTAATAATATAAAGTTTCACTAATTGTTTTCTTCCAGGAAGCATTGTTGAAACCAAAGGACAACCATCTTTTGAGACCACTGACCACCTTGTTGGGTACATATGATGATTTTACGGTATGAGCTCATGTCTACATGGACCTATCTCTGTTTTACAATGGTAGTTATTAGAATCAGCATGGTTTACATATGATAGAGGGCTGTTTGTGCAAACAACAAGGGGGAATCGGCTAATAAACCGTGAAATTACTTGGTGGGTGGAGATTTATTACCAACCGACTTTTTGGTTGATAAAAACGTCTGAAAGGACCTGGATCCAGGAAAGACAATTTTTTTCCTTCAACAGTATTTCTAAGTTTTATGATTAGAATTTATGGAAACAGTTGACATGATGTCCTTCACATTGGAAACTAACAAGAAAGCCATTTGACTTATGACACAGCTGTTTCTTGAGACAAAGTGATGTTTCAAAGTATCTAGTTGAATCATGTTACAAGATGACATAGTATTTCAAATCTCGTGAGACTTCGTGGTCTTGTATCTGTCATTTTGTAAACATGAAATACATGCACCATTAATGTCGTCTTGAAATGTTACATTTTCTCGGAATTGGTCTGAAGCATTTCTAACTGCTGAACAACTGGAGTAAACAGCTGTTCTAAGAATTCGGTGAATGAAGCTCCAGGGACTGAAATTAAGTGACAGTTGTCACTAAAAGATTTTCTCCCTGTCAAAAGAACATGGATTTTTCAGGTGATGACAAAAAAAAAAACTTTTCACCAAGTAAGAATGAACCCAAAGATGGGCGAAGATTCCCCAGTCTTTTTCCAGGGTGGCTATGACGTTGACAATTGACAATCATTCTACCATTGTAACATTTCGCATTTTTACTGATTGTAAAGTGACGTAAAATCTCATTATGATGAGATAACATTGAGCAGTTCCATCTGGTAGAATCCGGTTGTTTCTAAATAAGCTCAGTTTCCTGTGCCAGAAATACTCATCACAAAAACAAGCAATATGCTTCTCAAAAACAAGATCGTCAGCCAAATGATTATTTTCTGCGAACGTTGAACAAACAAAGTGATTGAAGTGAAGATCTTAGAAAAGTGCCGAGAAAACTACAAACGGCTCAGTGCCAAGTACAGTCTTCCCTGCTTACCTCGAAAACTATGAACACCCGCCTTCCATTATCAAGTACATTGCTCCATACTTAGTTCGAAAGTCACAAACACGCTGTGCTTGTGGCACGGACGGTCATGGGTTCGAGCCCCGAACCTCCACCAATGCTTGTGGACACGTCTGAAGGTACGTGGATCAAAAAGGCGCAGCTGCCATGCTGACCTCTATACAATCAGCAGGTGTCGCACCAGAGGTGAATCTGGGGAATACATCATGTGCAGGCGAGGAAGCACTCAAGTCAAGCGAGGGATCCACCCTGGCTTTGAAACCCGGGGCAGACATCACCAGAAGTCCAAAATAGGTGTATCAGTGGCCCCACAATAGGGACTTATGTCCCCCAAAAAATTTTAAAAAGAAAAGAAAAAAGTCACAAACACCAGCCTTTCAGTGCCACGTATAGTACTCAATGCTTACCTGGAAAACTACCTATGAGTGACAAGTACAGTCCTCTGTGAACAAACATTGGCCTTTCTGTGTAAAGTATTGTTACCCCATGGTTTCCAGCCAATTTACTGACAAGTGCAGAATTACCTGTTCGGTGGAGAGGGGGGCAATCTTATATTCTATTAAAACAAAAAAACATGAAGCTGAGAAACATTTGTTCCATGTATGGGGACGTCTGGATCTCAATATCCCCCTCCAAAAATCCTAAATGTCCTTAAGTGTGACACCTGCCAGACAACAGTTTAGAATGTGGTGTAATGTCTCTGTAACTGTCCTTGAGTGAGACTTCACCGAACATGTTACGCATTCACTGCGTTACTGTACAACATACAGGCTTGTTAATCATCATATAAACATTTTACTGAGACGTGTGTTATTGTACGTTGAGCTATAATTAGTCCGGAATTGTGTCAGTTTATGATGTTTTGTCTTCTTCTGACATTTACATCGTCAAATGTATGTTCCACACGCATAGCTTACTTCCTGCTCTAAGTGAAATTCTTCTTCCCCGGATTATGTCCAAAAACTATGAAATCAAGAAAACCTACAGACACCACAGAAGGACACAGTTTGGGATTGAGTATGTTTATTCTTCAATTGCACCCATTTTTGAACAAAAATTGGATTTGGACATCTACATTTTCGAAGTTAACTTATACGAAACTACGTATCACTAAAGTTGAATTGCTGCTAAAATAAAGGGATAGCATTTTGTTTCCATGGTTACATGACAAGTACGTTTGATATGATGACCACACATAATGGCAGATTTGGTAATCCAGCCAAGAATAACTGGAATATACCGTAAACTTTTACTAGAAATTTTATCATAATCATAACAGAGCCACTACCTCAATGAAATTCCAACTGATAAATACATAGTACAGGCTGCATTGTGTGAAACTATGCATTACATAAGCTTACAACACGATAGCGTTTTGTATTCATAGCAACAAGATAATTATGATTAAATAATTGCTTATTATTGTTATTTCTCGTTTCTATATCATTAGTTTTTGGTTAATAAGACAGGATTAATGGCATGATGATCATGAGTTAGGAGATCTGTGTTTTATACATTTGGTGTTGTTGGCAATCCTCACAGTGTGTAATAGATCTGTCAGCTGATGTGCATAATAATTAGCAGATATTAGGCTGAATATGTGCGATGAATATTGTACAGCATTACAAATGCGTTCAAAATATGGGCTTAAAAGATTAGTCTAGTCATTGTACTTTTCCACATTTAAAACTTTTAACACATTCCATAGTGTTGAAACTCAAGACCTTTCAACAATTATACAAAGCCAACTGATTAAACTGACAGGACATTTGAAAACTTTAAATGGTTCTGGTTTAATTACACTAATAAAGTTAATTTGACAACGAAGTCATTAAATTCGGGAAAACTTCTTTTCTCCCTGATCTATCTCTTTTCTCTTCCAGTTTTATTTGTTTGGTGATATTAGGAATTCACACAATAAATTCTTGTACTACACATTTCCAGGGTTTTGAATGGGATTCGGACATAATGTTCGAAACATTGATTATTTCAACTGCAGAGCTATTGGTTGAATATCTCTGCAGATTTATGATGTTGATGTATTTTGATGTGACAAGTATAGATCTATTAAGTATTTAATCTACTTAGTTTATCAGGGTAACCTTGGAGTTTATCACAAGTGTTGGAGAGATATGTTCACTTAAACCTCAGAAAGCCTGTGGAATCCATAAAGATGCTTCATGCTGTGCACCTGTAATAAAGAGCTGCATGTGTGATCCCTAAGGAATCTACAATGATCACCCACCCTGAAGAAAACTTCTCTTTAACGTAGATGAATTCAAAACGATCATCCGAGCTGTATGTTGAGTAGTTGATACTGATTCCTGAGGAATCCAGCATGAATGTCAATAAAACGTTTAGAATACGATAGTAACTGGGATTATATTACATTTTAATCCCTGTAGAATCAATAGTGATTCCAGACTATTCAACCTAATTCTCAAGAATTGTACTAATCTCATCATTGACCCTCCAAAGTAAATTCCGGATTGTGAACCGTATGAAATTTGAGGTTGGTGGTCAAGTGTTTCAATCAAAGAGAGTACGGACAATGTCAAGAGTACAACCCTCGGGGTATCGAGCAATAACGTCAGTAAATGTATCAATTGTACAAAAATGTCATTCTTCTCATCTCCGTGTGTGGTACCAGGTATATTTTCAGTGAATTAATTACATCCATTTAAAATCCCCATTGTTTTCACTTTTGCCCCGGTCCCTTTCCTCTTGCTAGCAATCTGACCTGCCACTGCTATTCTTGTCCCAGTCTCACATTAAAGACAAATCTAATTCCAAGTTACGTTATTTCACTCATATCGAGAATTCCCACTCCGGAAACACACTCTTGAGATTGTTTGCTCAGGTCATTGTGGTGTGATAAGAATGCCTGGACTGAAATCCCGTCGGACTGCCATGCTGGCCACCATGAGATCAGCAGGTGGTGCACTCAGAGGTGAATCTGAGGAATCTATTACATACGGCAGTAAAGCATGGAAATACATCTTTTCTTCGTTTCAAACCAGGGCAGACATTACCAGAATGCAAAATATGAGTACTGGTGGCGCCCCCAAAAAAAGACCAATGTCCTCCAAATTTTTCTTAAAGTGCGTCATTGTTTTGACGGTGTTCGATGCTCTCAGGGGATAGTGCCCTACATTGTGCGGTGTACAATCAACTTCAATTAGATCGGCAATGAAAAAGATAAGACTTCTCAAGTATCAACTCTTTAGCGCTATGTTCCTGTCATTGTGAATTCCTGTCTAATGTATTTTGGCATTCCAACCCGATCATGGGAAATTTGTTTTCTGTATGTTATGATGAACAGAGGCAGCACCACTTGGATCTACTTAACTTCTGAGACCCAGATGCCACTTCTCTGTAGCTTATTACTTTGATGTCTCCTTCAGGATACATTCTGATACGTCCAGGTCCAGATACACAGATTTTATATCAGTGCAAAAGTGTCACAAATATTGAGAAATAAAAGGAGCTAAAATTCTACATGGTGGTCGCTCCTGCAAGGCGGTACAAGAGTTATGTAGGCTTAGATCACGAAAAGTCTCTATTGTCATTCACAGCAGTGTGATCAAAATTGTTAAAAGTTACCATGTAGCCCATTGTTTGGAAAGAATTACTTTAATACTTTCCGCATTTGCACTGTAATTGAATCCATTCATCTGTAAGCCGCTCGGACTCAGAAAACGTGTATGAACTCTCAGGTAACATCAGGTGTGGTGAAATCCAAGGTAAAAATCAGGTGTTTTACCTGTGCGGATCTATCAGATCTCACGCCGACACCAATACCCAGTAAATACCTGATAAAAACACGTGATTTATCTACAGCATTTCCTTAACAACACCAACAGTAACACTTTCAACACATTGAGACCATAGCAACAGCTGATCTAAGTAAAAGATTGACGCTCCTACAAAACGTAAAACACCCTTACTGTTGAACCTGTAACTGGCTGGTTGGTATGGTAACTATTCTGTTAGTTGCAGAAATGATCCATATTTCAGGTATCAGGATGGCCGGAAGAGAAAACCAATATAATGCTGTGTGTTGATAATCTGGACTCCGTTTGATGAATGACCACTTCAAAAATCAAACTTTAATGCTTTCGATTTTTTGATTTGATGATTGGTGCAGTATAACGCTCCATCAAAACACTGAATGTTTCACAAGGTCGGTACCCTGGGATTTCAATAATCTGGTTGGTAAATGGCGTCTGTTGCTACATTTTGCAAGACAGAATTACACAGTATAGTTAAAATTTCTGGAATGACATTTGCTACTCGTCCCAGCTTCCAGCTGGTAATAAAACTATCTTCATTCAATAAGGACCTCAGAAGAAGTAGTGACTAGTGTTTTCTAACTGATCTGCTTTGTCTAAAACCAAGTGCAATACCTGGCTCTACTCTATGTGGAGTGTCCGGCATCAGTGGCGGATCCAGGATTTCCAGACGGGGGGGGGGGGGCGCTAACCTATTGTTTGGCCAAATTTTTCGTGGAAACTGCAGGAAAAGGAAAGAGTTTGGACCCGGGGACGCGTACGTGGTGCCCCCCTTATGCTCATTCACACTGGACAGAAACAAAAGCGACAATCAAAACTTTCCATTGATGTTTGCAGATTTTTTTGTAGATCGACATTCGAAGAATAAGTTTGACCACTCTTTTTCGAGATATTCGATTTGATACAAAAAAGAATCATGCACAAAGGCAATTTTACCGACCCGCGTATGAATTACGACGGGCAGGTAATATTTTCAGTTTGTCTGTCTGTTCACCAGGAGGGGATGGAGGGGTACCCCAGCCAGGACCAGGACAGGGTTCTCCCCACCCCCACCCCACAGCTAGGACCAAGACAGTGCACCACCAATCCCATCCCCCATCCCAACCTCCTCCCCATCCCCTCACGGACAGGATACGGCGCGGGTGGTACGCCTCTTCCTCGCGTCTCTTCCTCGCAGGAGGAATTTCGTGTTATAAAAATTCTCATCTTATGGTGAAATCGACAGGACCTGGATAGGGAGTACCCTTCCCCCTGGACAGGACCAGGTCCCTTGGTTAGGGTACCCCCCCCCCGGCGGACAGACGGACAGGTATAAAAACAGCCGATAATGAAGTAAATCGTGAAAATTACTCACCAGCAGCCATGTGGACTAGAACGCTTTTATTCCTTCCATGTTGAAGATTTCCAAACTCAAAGAGCATCATGTAAGCGGTGACGTAAGAAACGGGAATAGACGCAGCCTCGTGGAAACTCATGTCCTCAGGCATCAGGAAACATCTAAAAACATGACGTCATAGACGTTAAACATGACGTCACAGCAATGCGATGTGATGTAAGAGACGGGGATAGACGCAGCCTAGTGGAAAGTCATGTCCTCAGGCATCAGGAAACATCTAAAACATAACGTCATAAAAGTTAGACATGACGTCACTACAATGTGATGTGACGTAAGAGACGGAGACTTTTGGACGAAAACTTATGGAAACTCATTTGTATCTTCACATTTGTTTGCATTCACAAGAATCATTTTCAGGAAAAGACTGGTAAACGGTAAACACACGTTGTACAACAAGAGTCTTACCCTGTCTCATGGTGATGTCGTCCAGGCAGTATTCACCCCAGTCTTGCTCCAGTTGGTACGACTTTGTTTTCTTTGGGGCTCACTCCAACAAAACACACGGGGCTGGATTTCTTCGAACCCCCTCCCCCCTCCACACATACACAAACACACAAACAAACACACAAATACACACACACACACACACACACACACACACACAAACACACACACACACACGCGCGCGGGGCTTGTCTAGTATTTGAATGATACTCACCTACAGGCGGGAACGCATGCGTACTCGGTCCACAGTCCCATGATGTCAGCACAGAGACACATAACACGGTCTCCCGCCTGCAACAAATCATATTCATTATAATTTATCATAAATTAAAACAATTTTACATAATCGGCAATACTAAAGATAGTACGATCTGTAATGTTTGTCTGCCACTTTGCGCTGATTGGATATTGGGGACGGCGTAATGTCCTTCGAAGACAATTGTATTAAAGTAACCCTGCATGGCAACGGTTTCCAAGCTGTCGAATGACGTCATGACGCTAGATTACAAAGTCATTATGATGCTATATTTGTGTACAGAAACGAGCACTATTTCATCAAGAGGAACACTTAGTATATCTCGAATTTTCATTCCAGAGCTGATGAGAATAAGAACGAAAATTACATCGACATTTTGCTTTTGTAAGTTACACAGGTGATGGTACTTGGCGAGCATTTCTAGTTGATGCTGATTGGTCAGCTTCATCATCATCAATATTTTTTTAATTATCCTATTGGTCAACTCGGTGATTTCCTGCTTCCGCTTTACCCTAGCCAAGTACTGTCAATGTTCACAGCCAAATGAGATTGAAAAAGTAAAAAAAAAAAAATCCCACGCCATTTTCAGATTTGTTCTCCCCGAAAGAAAAAAAGTAATCTCTTGAGGTTTTTTATTTTGGTTGACGATAAAATATTAGTAGTCTACCGAGTACGATTTTTTTTCAATTTGGAAATGATCCAAAGTCTCAACTGAAACATTCTGCGTTTGAATGAAATGTCAGTAGAATAGAAGAAATTGCAACGACATAGTATGATGAGCACAGGAGCCTAAAGTTCATAGCAAGTGATCAAAGTTTCAAATTGTAGTCGTTGGGCATGAATAAGGCCTTATACTTTACCACATTGCGAGGAGGGGAATCCGGGGCCAGACACCACGAGTTGGCCTTCTTTTCAGACCCCACGACCCTACGGGTCGGGGGGTCTGGCAAAGAAGGCCAACGAGTGGTGTCTGGAACCCTGGATTCCCCGACTGCAATGTGGTAAA
>JBCAUG010730466.1:0-12025 GCA_038406175.1 Haplosyllis leylae | reverse complement strand
TCCTGACAATTGGCACAAAGTAACCACTATCCAGACCAATATTCCAACATTTGATGAGATCTCATTCAGTTAAGTTCAAGCTGCCACCATGTCGTGGGGTCATAAAGACAAGACACGGTTGTGGTTAGGCATGAATGCTGGTTTATTGCAGGGGAACAAGTTGCACATAGTTTGGGTAGAATTACTGAAGTGCCCACTGTTCGGCTGGGGCATGCTATATATACAAGGTCATGCATCAGCCTTGGCCTTGGTCGGGAGGGACTCCGACACCCCCCAGACAGGTCCTGGGACAGGACCAGTGAAGGGACTAGGGGTACCCCCTCCCAGAAAGGACCTGGGACCAGAGGGCAGGGGGTACCCTCTCCACCCCCTGTCAACAGTGGCTCAGGAACTCGTCTGTTTCTGTTGCTGTTGCTGCTTCTATTCCTAACACATACAGGACAGTACCGTAAGTGTTATTAACATGTACAGGCTAAAAACCTAAAAGAAACACCTGTAGAATATGTCTCGGAATGAATGTTTAATTGTTACGGGCTCTATCTCGGAGACAGTTTTTAAAAGAAGCACTTAAAGGATGTATCTCGGAAACGTTGTTTTTAGATAATGTTTCCAAGATAGATCCCTTACGCGTCTTGCAGTATCGCAGGAGGACTTTCTTGTTGTCTTAGTAATTACGTCAGTAATTATCTCGCGTGTCCTTCTGAATCCACATCAGTGTAGACTTTGTAAACCTCTTTTCCAACAGTCTCACCAATTGCAAAACACCTTCTTTAATGACCGAGTTATTGCCTTTGTTAAGATAGTCCTCAATGGAGTGGGTGGCTCTATGTAACGGTCGATTCGACGGTTCTTTCAGAAGAACTTGTCACCGCCGGCGTGCGTAGTACGACGGGAAGGTAATGTTTTGACAGGCGCCTGTCTGTTTGTCCATAGGGGAGGGGGGTACCCCATGGTCTCTGGACCAGGTAACTTCCCTGGTTCCAGGTCCTTTCTTTGGGGATACCTCTGCCCAGTCTGGGAGTACCCCCTGTCCTGCTCAGGGGGTACCCAGTTGGCACAAAACGGAATGCGCGACATATTGGTCCCCAGTCCTGGGATTGCTCGTTCCTTTTCTGATAAGTTTAGTTCTGTACTACTAATAGTTTTTTCAGAAAAGTTTAATTGTATTTGTACATTTTTACAACAAGGAAATGCCCTACAGAAGGGCCTTACAGACCATTTAAGCCAAATTTCACATTTATGATGTTGATAAGTAGCTCGTGTAAAGTACACTTTATTTACTGCAATCAAGGATGACATTTTTTGGTGTCAATAATTCATACTATTTAAAAATGTCATATTTTCCTGTGGAAGCCCATCCACTACCGGTATTGGTTGACCTTTTTTCTACCCTTTCGGAATTACGTATTTAACACACCGCAACGGTTTTACCTGTCAACCATGAATATGAAATATGACTTCTATTTATGCTGTGACGATGTATTTTACCTGCAGCCTTCCGTATGCAGTAGCTTTGGGTTATCAATGTTTCGTGATATATTTCCGTGGGGATCGATCACATTTCGTAACCGCAGCTTTGTATTGAACCAACATTAGATAAGGAGAGGTATTGATGATGGCCTTGTTAGGCCTTTGAAGTTTTCAGTTGTAATCCGGTAAACAATTGATTTACTGCGGAAAAATATTATGCATAACAATAACTTAAATGAAGAACCATATCAACAACAGCACAAATCAAGTCAACGAATAGACCTGCAGCTTCGAGGCTTCGTTTTCTAAGGTTACGCACAGTATTTATTGTCATGTCATCGATCCGTTGCTCTGTCTTTCGAAAAGCAACCGAAAAGCACCTTGAACTCTTCATGTGTACGAAATTGCAGCTGTTTATTTAAGAGAACGAAAGTTTAGCCTTTTCAGTGAATTTACATAAAATGAGGTAGTAAACTATAAAAATCAGTAACTTAGGGAAGAAACTATTGCTTTAAAGTTTCCGTCACAAACAAAAATGTCACTGCCTTTTGAATGTAACAGTGAGTAATGCCTATTTGACATTTAAGCACTAATAACATATAAGAATGATTTTATTTTCCAAGCCATGCTTAACTGAGTAAATCTTGTGTAATCAGTTACTACGTCATGACAACTTATGTGATAAACATTGCATCTGAAGGTAATCGCCTCAAAAAAAGATTAGCGCTGGCGAAAAGATTCGGGTAATGTTGACTTCACGTTATGAAAATTACAAAGGCAGGTTTTTGGCATTATTGTATGAAATAAATCAATTCAAAATGTTCAAAAAATTATATTTTATGACAGTTGTTGCAGTCCTCTAACTTTAAACTTGCTAACACTCTTTTCAAAAGCAGGGCATTTTTGTTCATCCTTCAGCACTGCACCTGCTTAACAGCTTAATTTTTTAACAGGCAGTCCTGCCAACTCACGTATTTGATCAACGAGATGACTCCTACTTCCTCTTATTGGCTGAGAAAACACGCACTAGCCGCAATGAATCAATTGGACTCGGTTAAAATATGTGTAACAAACCGAGTCAATTAAAAATATTTAGCTACAAAGAATCATACCTACAGCAAATACCAAACTGGTTCGATCAAATTTTCCTTAACTAGACAGTTGGCAGTATTAATATTACATCTTTCCAAAGTGATAACCAACAAGAAAGTCCTCCTGCATGAACGCAAGAGGCATACCGCCCGCTGCGTAGCCGACTTGTACGGGGGGAGGGGGAGTACTCAGCCTGACTTGTAAATTGACTTGTATGGGGGTACTCAGCCTGACTTGTACCGGGGGAGGTGAGTACCCCCTAGCTGGGACTGAGTACCCCCCTGGCTGGGAGTGAGTACCATGCCCCCCCCCCGGATGGGACTGAGTCCCCCCCCCTTGTGAACTGACAAACATGACTCAAACTATTACCTTCCCCATCCTTCGGATGCGGGCGGTAAAAATATTGTCATGAAGAGGGAGGGGTGCAAAATTTTATGCTGCCATAAATATACCTCCGCCTGCTAGCTCACTAAACTCCCCGACCCAATGGGCTCAGCTACCTTGGGAGGGGGGGGGTGGGGGTAGAGTGAGCTAGGGGTAGGGGTATTAAAATCATTCTGCACCTCTGAAGAAATTCATTGAAAATTATTTCGGGCAATAACAGGCGTGCACCAATAGGTGCCGCCTCAAAAATTTAAATTTAACTCCCCACTTTACAAGGACAATTTTTTGTGAAGGCAAGACAAGTCGACAGAAAGTGAGGATAAATTGTTTCGAGAATAAACTGTACAGTGAGGGGGGGGGGGCCGGCAAAGATATCTATGGCTGTGAAATGGATTTTAACTGACGGTTTTTTCGTCGGTTTTCAACTTAAGGAGGCCAAAGAAGTTAGGAGTTATGTATGCACACTGAAATACATTTTGAGCAGGTTTCCTAACCGACGACTTAGTTCAGCAAGAAGACAATGGTAACCAGAGGAAGTACATGGGAATATGCAAGTTACCTGGCGAAGACACCAAGGTACCTGTTTATTTCCCATGATATGTTGAGAATTTTGATCCAATTTATCTGCACAATGTTGATATGGTCACCAATCCCGGAACATGATCGGGGTAGTGCAAATCTTACTTTTTGCCAATTGTTCCGCATTTTTCATAGTCGCTATGTTTCTCGTGTAGCACAGACGACTGGACATTATAGTGGTGCCTTATGATGAGTACGCTTGCGCTTTAATGTATTTCACTGGATCCGCGCACTTCAACAGATCCATGAGAAACTTGGCGGGAAAAATGAGTATGTCACTCTCTGAGCACAGCCTGAATGAGAAAGTTGTCAGAGTGGTAAGTTCTTTTGTAATGTGAATCGTATGTATCAAATTTAAGGATATTTTTTTGTCACCGACCTTTACTATGTTTATGAACAGAGAAGGGAGAAAGTGAACAAAGGAGTTCCCTTACCTACGCCGACGGAAGAATCTGTGTTTAAACATCTGGGACTCAAGTACAGGCCCCCGGAGGAGCGAGATCACTGAAGACTGATGCGCGTTTCCAGGATTTGTGCGTTCTTCTCTTGTAAAATTTCTTGTGGCATCTGTGCAAATGTTATTTTCTTTGGTTTCTGTGGCTTAAAGTGCGAAACTCCGGAAGAACATACTTTGAACTGAGCCTGAAGCAGTATTCAAGAAAGAATTCTTCATTCAGTTACAACTGGACTGTATGAACTTTGTAGCCCGGTCAAAATCCTTCTGTCAGAATGTCTTAGAAGCTCGAAGGAGTGGAAATGAGAACAATTCTAGAAGAGAATAAATATACTGGGTCCCAGTTACAACGAGCAACTTAATTTATAAAAATTGTGCCCGTCATAAGAAATGCTTTATTCTGAGAAAAAAGTGCACTCGTCTTTGCCGGATACTTGTTACCGAACTCGTAAGCGGGATCCAGTGTATGAATAAATACAAGCTCACCTACATGTGATAATGTATGGCTTCCTCGTGCACTTTTGTGTTTATCCAAACAGAATTTGATTTCCAAAATGTTGAGAATGTAATTTAAAAAATCTGTTTTTCGCTGATTTGCTTTAACTTTCTTGTGATAATTAGCTAGTCACAGTCCAATTTTCATAAAATGTACATGTTTACTCAAGACAATGTTATAAAATATTAAAAAATAATTCATTTATTCCAGAAATATTTTAACCTGATGCAATAGATCATTTATTCAGAATGAAATGTACCATATTTTGTGTGACAGAAATTGTACCGATTTATGTACAATCGTTTAAATGATGCTACAATTCCAGTAATATTATTGTAGTTTTACTCTTGTTGTGTTTGATATTTTAATTTATTTCACTTTTTGTGGCTTTTTCTTGTAAATGTACATTGACGATTCTGCTAATTAAATTTTACCACTTGTACATATTGGTAAATACATTTTTGTGCGAAACTATGAAATTGGAGTTATTATTGATACATTGTTTGAGCAGTGTTTGACTTGTAAAATGTAGATGTCACTTGCGAGACACTCGTCTTTGGTAGTGCCGAAAAGGCGGTCCAGGTGTCTCCTGTGTATGTTGCCGCTCCACCGTCTAATGCGAAGCAAAGAATCGATTCTATCCAACATTATGAAAAGTTGTCCTGATATACAGAACATTTAATGGTTACAGTAGGATTAATCCAATGATAATAAATGCACGGTAGCAAACACATGTAAATACATGGGACAACGAACTAATTTGTAGGGAAATGTTTAACAAAAACAGACAAAGGCGTTTGGACTGAATTAAACCAGCACAAAGTTTCTTTACACTTTCGAACTCCTAAAAAAATTTGCGTTGTTGAAACCAGAGACGTCCTGTTGATACTATTCATCGTTGGCCAAAAGGTCAGACATTCTGTGCAAAATTACGACTAGATCTATATTTTCAATTGAAATTGACAAATATGCATATGTTACCAGTAAGCTATTTTCAGTTGAGTGGTAAAACAACCAAAATGTCAAATTTAAAGTGTGAAAATCTATGAAATGTATTGTCTGTTGTAAGACTTAAGTGCACATCATGAACTCTTATGTGGAATTATGATACACTTCGAAGTGCCTTAAGATGTCGGTCACGAGACATTTATTACCAAAGGTGCAATTAAAAGCAAATTTTAGTCAACCGTTTGCGAAAAGATTTGAAAATATTGCTTTATATGGATGTTGATGATGTCGGTTGTATAGGAAGTGTCTATCTTCTTTTCACTGCTCATTGACTTCATGGAATTTTGATGACATTTTATATACCAGCAAAAACACCTGCACAATGTTTCATGGCTTCCGTTTCAAAGTTTATGTGGAATTATTGAGGAAATGGACATTTCCATAGCTCGTTTTCCTTATAAAGGCAGATACCTTATTTGGTTTGAAAGTGATTTTTCATTGCCTTCCTGTTTCAATGATCAAAAGACCCATTTTGTTCAACTGATGGTTTGGTAATTTTCCAAACCATTTAACTTTTCGCCCAAGTGGTCAGGGATGAAACGACACGGTCACTCACTATTCTTGTGCATTAAAAATGTTCCTTTTGAAAATGAAGTTGCTTGAAATCTATTCAATATTTGAAACGTGTAAACCTGCAATAAAACCGTTAACGAAAAGAATCCCTTTTTGCCAAAGAAACAAGGCACATTATTTCTACTAGGTCAAATTTGATAATTACAGGTTTTAATCTTTTGTGTCTGGAAAAAATTTCACTCACAATGAATGATCTTGATTTGCGTTGGTTTCGGCACAACGTTGATGATTATTTCTCTGAAGACTACTTGTTGGTACACGTATAATTGGGATTTATAAGTGTTCGTAATAATGATTTATTACCTTTGTGTTACATATTTGAGTCACGGGATGAAATTAATTGGGTGTCACCAGGGCCAAATTGGTACTCTGAAGAAACTTAGTGTTCTATGTGAATATCTCCTTCACTTAAGGGAAAAAACTTCTGGGAATACCACTGTTTGGTTATTTCAATTTAAATTTCATCAATGACTGACTCGGGAACTAGATACTAATATATACCTGTTCCACCCAGCCAGAGTTTTCCCATTTTACTTGCTGAAGCATCATGGGGCTTTTTAAATTGATGAGCGTTAAAGTAGTAATTATCACAGTTTCCATAATAGGTCTAACAAAGAGGAGTGTAATTAATACATCCCCTCTATCAGCTATCAAAGATTGGTCAATTCACCAGTTAAATGGGAGGTTACCAAACCCCAAATATGGAGGCAAATAAGGGGGCAATTCATTGGTAATTTGCGACACTACGATGAGGTAAATTGCCCGAGGTGTTCTTTGTCACCTTTGCTAATGACCTATCAGTCCTTTCAACACAGTGGGACTTTGATGTCTAATAATGTACAGGTATGACGTGTTTTACTGCTGCTACTTGAGGTTTAATGTTGCTTCCAGATGGTGGAAATTGTTTGCTGAATTTATTATTGGTTTATGGTTCATCAAGAAGTGATATGAAGCAAAGGTTTAACCGCTTTGGTTTTCGTACTGTTTATTAACGCACGGAGTTTGATAGCACAGGTGTAGTATGTTAATTACGAAAGATGTTCCTAATACGGTCTCCAATTATTAAATACATTGTAGTTTGTTCACACCTGACGACGACGACAACGATGTCGCTGTCGCAATGAATAGGTCCTGTTGATAAAAACAGCGACATCGTTAGGAATGGGTTGCATGAATGCCATTCAATGAGAGTGCTCACACAAGTCAGAACCATATTATTGTGTTCTTGAATCTTCCCAACTGGACGAGCTCTTCAGCAGTCTAAAATTGAAAAGAAGCACTTTTGTCCTTGACTCTGACAACAAAAAATCAGAGTGAATAGTAGCTGATTTGCCGTGGGTTTGGAAACCGTCTTTTTCTGATCTGTTTCTGTTTAGAAAATTGTTGTGAAAGTTCTAGGTACAACTTTTTTAGTCGCGCTGCCTCACGAGCGGAGCGACTTATCCGGTCACGGTGGTGTCTGTACAGTTGGTTGGTTGTGTGTTAACTCACACAAAAATTTTCAAAATTTCCATTGGATTTCATCAATTCCAAACAGAAATGTTTCAGGTCATTCTGAGGAACTTTGATTTTTAGACCCTGGACCCCCTCCCCCTCCCCCATAACCACCAAAAATGAGATAATGCCAGATTTGGCTTTTTGAAAAAAATTTGTTTGAATTTTAGTTCTAAGTTTGTCTCAATTTTTGGGAAAGTTTTTTTCTTCTAATAACAAAAATAACAAAACTTAGTCCCAGCAGAACAAGAAGTCATCCAAATTCAAGATAATTTGAACCAAAATGCATTGCAGGAGATTGCTTACTCAGTTGTGCTCACTTACAAAATTTGAAATTTTCATCAGATTTCAAAAATGCCCAAACTAGAATGTGTTTTAGGTCACTCTGACCCACTTTGATTTTTTGACCCCAGACGCTTGCCCCACTGAAAATGAGATAACACCAGATTTAGCTTGATGTATGTTCAGTCCAAGAAGAAAAAATTCAAGTTTTTTGTTCAAATTTTAGTTCAAAGATTTTTAAAAAATTTCTTGAAAGATTTTTTCCTTCTAGTAACAAAAATAAGTCCCAGCAGAACAAAAAGTCATCCAAAGTCAAGATAATTTGAACCAAAATGCATTGCATGAGATAGCTTGCTAAGTTGTGCTCACTTATAAAATTCTAAAATTTTGTGTGTTTGGGGCCATTGTCAGCAACTAAAAAGTATACCAAGTACAAACAAACTGAAGTGCGGTGCGACGCAATGGCCATGCTACTTAGCATTCTTATTTTCAAGTTTTTCCTCAGAACAAATCTGTTTTGCTCCGTGACCTTTCCATCTAGAAACCTTTCTAGAAAGTGACTAATTGTCGAGACTTTTCTAGGTAAACAAACCTGTTTTGCTTTGAAACCTTTCTTGGTAGAAAGTGATCTTTACTTTGTATCTAGAAAATGCTAGCAACAAACATTTTTTATCAAGCATGTCCTCAGTGGTACTAGTACTGAGAAAGGTCTCAGAGCAAATCAGGTTCTACCTAGAAAACCCTGAACGAACCGCTTTGTTCATGGATGATACTCAATAAAAAACATTCTGTACCCAGAAACAGAAACGCACGGTTTCTCACCACACAATTTAACTGTCAGAGGTAATACTTATCAATAATAACTAAACAACGAAGTACCATTAGACACAACAAACCCAAGTACACTTGAACTTCGTAATTTTTATTGTAGCTGACAACTAATTTAGGCTGTGATGTAATGATTATAAAAACAGAAACAGCTTCATGAACATCTACAGACGTTTTTTGGCACAGTTCTATTTGGTCAGCAGACTGTTAGGCATTTTTGTCTGCGAACTGTGTAGTGTACGCCTTCATGTAAAGCACTTGAAAAACACAAAGGTTTGTTCCAAAGTTTCAAAAGAGAGCCTTCTTACTGTCATTTAGCGACAGCTCCTTCATCCTTGAGAGCAAAGACAACTACTGTACACCTTGAAATCTAGCGTGTTAAATGTTATCAATACGTTTTTTAAAGTGTTTTTTTTTTAATTCTACTCTTGTTACAGTATGTCCAATCGCAGACTACAGATAAGAATATTTACAAGAAATAGTTTTCACTTGAACGAAATTCTGTTACGAAGCGACAGTATCATCGTGAAAGCGTTCCTCTCCAAATTTCAGATGATGTATGATATTTATTGAGAATAACGGAAGAAAGCGAGGCAGAGATTCAAAGGTACAGATTGATACAAATAAGGGAGTTTCTAGATACAAAAGGTGGAAAGTCATTTATTTTTCTGTCGCATTTGATGTCTCTATAATGGTTTATGTGTGACGGATGGGGGTGTTACCATTAGAGGGTCGTGGGATCAGACAGTGGGGAGGTGACATGCCTGCTTTATGGTATTACTTTACACAGATCAAGTTGATTGGGTAGATCCAATTGAACAATAGCATGCCAAGGGGATGTATGAAAGGAAACTTTGTTAGTCCACATCAAGATCATCTCTCAACTTTTATTTGTTAGCATGCAGGAGCACACCATATTGCCAGGCAAACATAAAGAGCTTTGAGATTGCCTAATAAGATCTAATTTAAATCTTGACGCCTTCTGTATAAAGTACGCTGAGATATGACATTAAAGGTAATCCATAACTTTATTAACACTTTATGATTGTGGCAAAACATACTTTGGTGCCTGAGGGCGGCTTTTTCACGGTGTCGTTTATTATCCCATGCTGCTTTTTCCGGAAATCGCTGGTGCTTGAAAGTGACTACTGTTTGCGCAAACGTAAAATCGGAACACAAAAGAAGCTAAAAAACTTTTTGCCCGAAAAGGCTTTCATGTCCTGCCTTAAAACAGCACATATATTCGGAGCAATTTAAGGCCTACCTCGTAAATTGCTTAATCTTTCCTGAAAACATCCTGAAAAATTGCTTCCTGACTTTAAAGTGACTTAATTTTCCAAATATGGGTACCCCACATCTAGCAAATATTGCCAGAGGCCTGAAGATGTATTTAGACAAGCCTTTCTCAGCATGGTTCTCAACGGGCTCTAAGTATGAGGTGGCCCTGGGGCCAGGACCTCTTGCAGGTGTGTGCTTCATGCTACAAGATATATGGGTGACACTGGGCATATTTCACACAGGTTAAGTACCTGTTAACAAAACTCTAGATTAATTCCTGTCCTCCCTGTGTCTCTGCCATTGATAGGATTACTTTAAAACACCCTTATAATCTTTCAGCATGCTGTGATTAACAGACAAATATTTCAACACCTTAACCGAAATATCAATTCACGGCAAAGTGTTTTTCCTTTTCCGTGACAATAAAATTCAATTCCCGAGGAAATACATCACCGCGTAAAGGAAATCAAACCCCGTTTAATTGAAGACTAATATAAAGTTTAAATTACGTCTCTGAAAAAGTTGAAAAATATTATTAGAGTCGATCTAATCAGTTAAAAGATACGAAACATTTTAGAGTGATGCTCATCGCATCAAAGGTCTTACCCATCGAGACTGAATACAAATATTTTATTTTTTTGCTCCTTTGGTATACTATATAGACATCCTATGTGGTCTTGCAGGTGTTATTTGCTTGATAATTAATCAAAGTTAAGTGTCATCAGGAATACACATATTTAGCACCTTCCCCAAGCTTTCGACTATTTGCCTTATCTGTTTTTAGTTTCGAAGTACGTTCAAGTAGGTTTTCTTTATTGATATGAGAATATTATAAGATCAATAATTATTATCTAAATAAGCGTTCGTATTAGCTTATTTGTCAATCATTAAGAGTTATCATAGATATGTTACCTTTATCAATGGAGTATCATGACACTTTTGATTTACTAAATGATCGAGCCAAATAATTGAGAAATAACTCTCATGAACTTACAGTACAATTCTATCTACTAAAGCCAAGTGCACGATGTTTTCGACGCAGTTCAGTTTCATCCCCGCCGTCTCTAATCACAACGCTTGCATTACCAAGACAGACAATGAACCGTCGCCAGTATTATTGAACGTGTGCGATTTACGTTCCAATATATAATGACAGTAATTAGCTCATTGTCTTGGAAGACTGTCTTAAAAATTATTTAAGAAATTCACTTCGTCGCTTGAGGTTAGTGTGGCATGGTAACTAATGTCTAACCTACAGAAGCTTGCTTGCATGTAGGACTTTCTTGTTACAGTTCTAGCCAAGGGTGAGAAAATAAATCTTGATTACCAGAATGAGTGATAGTACAATGCACTTTTGCTAACAATCACAAGATTAAATTATATGTACATCAGGCATTACCTCATCTACCGTGGGAATAAATAGCTTTCCATCAAGTTCTCAAAAGCATGCCATTTGAGCTTCATTCGGAAATCAAAGAATTGAATTCTGGTGTTTGGCAAGTTGATAAATGTGTCCTCAGAGAGTTTTTTTCATCCTAAACCCTCCATTTAACTGCATAGTGACCAGTAACTGACCATAGCAGGACGGTTCTCTTTAGCTCATTATGAAGAGTTGCATTCAAAAATTGGATGCACCCCTAATGGTGTCTCGATTTATCCATTCACGGACTCCTCACTTTGGTACAATGCACAGGTCGGATTCAATTTTAGTTCTGATTAGTTGCCAAGCAATCGAGTCCTAACTTCAGTTCTGACTTACTAAGAAGGACTGTTGTTTAATATTTAGAAAATGAACAATATGTATGCAATGTACATAAAATAAAATGTTTCAGACATGATTTGTCACCAAATTGTTCATTTTCATTGAACTTTTATTTGTTTTTTTATTGGGGGGGGGGGTGAATTGCAGTAAATGATGTAAAAGGTAGTGCTGGTTTGCATGAACTTTGACATGTTTTGTACTCAATACAACAAACAGTCAGAATTGAATAAAGTCAATGGCAATTAATTAGAAATAAAAATTATTATTGTTATTTCTTATTTGGTTTTAGCAGATTTGGACTCAGGATCAAAAGTTGAAAGTTCGT